>UESW01001848.1:124257-226677 GCA_900491605.1 Calamus simplicifolius
AACTCAAACTTGTTTTTCCGGCGCACAACGAACCCAGCTGGTTTCCAAGGTTCACCAGCACAAAACCTTACACACAAGCAACTGCTTGCACAAGGCAAACTGCCTCAACTGATTCAATCACCTGATTGACTCAGTTCACAAGAAGAACAAGAATGTTTGATACAATAACTGCTCCTTAAATGAGCAAATAAGACAATTTAACTATTCAACCAAAGAGATAGAAATAAAAGCCTGATTTGTAGATCTCTGTGGCTTGATTCTTCTCCTCTTTCTTGCTTTTGAATGGATCTTCCTTGAGTATTCTCTTGAAGCTCGGAAGAACAGATGAAGAACAGGAACTAGGGCTTGCTCGTTTGCTTCTTCAAACTTAGAAATCTCTTCAAAATAAAAATGTGAAGACTAGGGATTTCTCTCTTTTCTTTCAGAGAATCAGTACGATTTTTCCTTTTTTTTTTCTGATTTTCTCTCGGATTTTTCTCTTCTTTTTTCTTCTCTTTTCTTATTTTCTCTTCTTTTAAACGTCACATCCATCATGCTTTTATAGATCCTTCCAATACTAAGAATAGATGAAAACTATCCGTTAGAATCAAAATGGAAGAAAAGTTAGGAAAATAAGGTAATAGCCGTTGAGATTTAAAATAAAAAGAAGGTTTAGAGACGTTCTGACATCTGAAAGTCGTTTCTGATAATCTGGAGTCGGCTCTGACTTTTCTGGGGTCGACTCTAACTTGAAATCCCCAAACAGCCCGATTTGGAGTCTGCTCTAACTTTTTCTTGGGTCGACACATTTTGCTTTTGGAGTCGACTCTAGCTTCTCAGGTGTCGACTCTAATTTGAGACCCAAAAAATCATCTTTCTATTTTTTTGCTGGAGTCGACTCTGCAGGTTCAGGTGTCGATTCTAATCCGTGCCATTTTTCGGAGTCGACTCTGTGATTCTAGGTGTCGACTCTGTGCCATTTTTCGGAGTCGACTCTTGATTCTAGGTGTCGACTCTAATGTCTGCAATCTTACCTTGACATTAGAATTGAGTTCCGAACTTGATTTCTCTCGAGATTTTGATCATTTAAACAAGTTATAAACTGAAACATTTAATCAAAATCATTAGTAATTTCATGAGTTATACTCAAATAGTTTTATTTATCATCAAAATTAATAATTGGGTCAACATTATTAAATAAATTTGTCACTAAATTGACTTTACCATCTAAATATTTTTAAACCTTAATGAAAATTTTGTTAGGTCATAGTACTCTTCTTATTTTCATCTTTTTCATGGCCTTGTTTACATTTGATATCCTAATTCTACAACTATGCATCATATTTCTACCTTTAATAAAATTAATAAGGCATTTTTAACTATTTATATAATTTTTATTAATAATTATTAAAATAGCTTCTTCATCTTCTTGATTTATTCTTCTTAACCAACACTTTCTCTATCATTAGTTTTATGCATTTGAACTAAATCATATATCTGATTTTACTTTCTTTTAGTCTTATATATATATATATATATATATATATATATATATATATATATATATATATATATATATATATATATATATATATATATCTTTCTCTTCATTTTTATATCTATCTTGCAATAATTCTTTATATCCTTGAATCTTACCTTCTATACCATCTCTTTAACTTCTTTTTTAGTTATCTTATTATTTTTATAGCTTATCCATTCTTACATTTTTGGTAATTTTCTATAGCCCTTTCTTTTGATTTTAATCACTAATTAAATTTTCTATTCCACCACCAAATTTCTTATTATATGATTATTTTCTTGTAGACTTTCCTATCATTTATATAATTATTTTTCTAATGCTATTAGATATTCTTTCTATATGGTATTGATTTACCATCTACATTCCATTTTTTCTTCATCATTTTTTATTAAAAGTTACTGGTTTATCTCCTTTCAAATTCTATCATCTAACCTTTAGATTCTTAATACTCTTTAGTCCTCCATTTTCAAATACATACATTCATAATTATCATTGTATGTTGTGTGGTTAAACTTCCATCCGATATAACATTGCAATCTTTACAAAAAAAAAAAAAAAGATCAATCTCTCTAATAAGAAAAAATATATTTAACTAGTATCGATTCATATTAAATCATAAGTCATTGTAAACTGTAAAATAACATCTCCTTTATTTTTATCTCCAAAATAACTTTTATGTAACCGTTCAAAACTTGTATTCAAATCTTTTTTTCTAAATATTCTCTACTAAAAATCTCTTAAATTACTTTATCCATATCTCCTTAAAAGCTTTGTTTTGTAGCATTATCTAATAAATTTTAGGAGCATAGCATTAATAATATTAATTGACTTCTCCTATAATATCAATTTAATTAAAACTATTCTATCTCACATTCTCTATAATATCTATAACCTTTCTTTTAAACTACAATCTATAATAATTTCTTATCTTTACCCGTAAGTTTAAAATTATTACCTTCTTTTACTTTTTCTTTTATCCACTTAATTCTTCTTATAGTCATTGTATCTATTAATTGAAATAGACTTGGCTACGTTCAAATATAGCCAAGTCTAAATTCAATCATCTTCTCCATCCTTAGATCCACGTAATTTATGAATTTCAAAGATAAAAAAGAAGGGATGACTGCAGGATCCGTATGGATTTAAGGATGAAGAAAATGATCGGATTCTAAACTTAACTATATTTAAATTTAGTCAAGTTTATATCCTATTAATTTTATTAATTTTTTGTTGATGATCCTATATTCTAGGATGTTAAATGTATTTTTTAATTTTTTTAGATTAACTTTTTTATTTACATGCATCGAGAAAGGCATGAGAAGATATCCTTGCAAAACTTACGCAACTGCACTTGGAATCCCATGTTGTAAGTAGGAGATGAGCTAACAATTTTCTCGGTTGCATTCATTTTTTGATGTGTGACTGTAGTTTTATGCAGATGGGCAATCTTTACTATCCTCCTCCTTTGTTCAGATTTGAAACCAGTTATATATATATATATATACTTTTTATTAGAAATAAGTACAATAAAATCTCAATTCAAATCAAATTATTTTATGTTGCTGACAAAAGGACACCTTTATCAGAAAGAGATTGGCTTGGCTCATAATCCATGGTGATAACCTGCAGTTGATAAGATGGGTTTTCTTTCCCTCAGATGTCCCAATCACCACGTGCCAGGACATATACTTTGGCCGGCTAGCTGCCCTTGTAACCTCCTTTTTCAATAACAACGTCTGAAAGCCTCTTATTTTTGGGGAAGGTAGTGCACATCAACTTAGGCTCACAGTCCCTCAAGCAGTACTTAACAGGCCCGGACGGTATTGAGTGCACTCCCAAGTTTAGGAATCCACGTTCCAAGCAAAGGCTAGTCCACTCTCTCACAACCATGGGCGTTGCTTGTGTATAAGATTTGGGCTGGTGACAGCTCTAACATTCTGGCAGCTGCCATCACTTGCACGTTTTGTCATTTTGGACTCTTGATTCCTATTCCATCAGCTGTCCTGGTTTTGTCCGAATGCACCACCATCGTTTGCTTTGAAGCTAGAATCCAATGAAACTGGAGAGGGTCCACTTTGACGTTAAACTTTGAGCTTTTAATTCCATCCATATCATAGTATTGTAATGTTGCATATATTCTCTGAAATAACTTGGAATTTCTCATGCTACAAACTCCACTCAACGACTTAACTCCAGCTTTCAATATGAACCAGCAAAGATTGCCTTGCACACCCATTAGCTGTTGATTATCTTTCCAAATTTCTAAGGTTTGTAGAAATTCTTTGTCAAAATCACCTAAACTTAACATTAACAATAGAGTAGCGAGCTGGGCAACGCTCTGTTGGCCAAACAGAGCCGCTCATATTCTGGGTTTCAACTTTCAAGTACCAGCTGGCACATCCCCACATATTTGGACCTAGGAATTTACCACACTCCAGGCTTTCCCCTCTCATCAAAACAGAATAGAGGGATTGATTATAGATTTCTGACATGCAGCTTGGCCCATAACCACAACCCTGTTTGCCACCTCTGGAGAAGCCCGAAACATTAATTTCTTTTTCTGCCAAGCAATATGAACATCATAATAGAGTATACCAGAGTGGATACTGCTCCAGAATGACCCACCATGCTTTTTAAGACTACAAAAACTGTGAACCTTGTGTTGAGATCATTGAAGTCATGAACAGTAGTTAAATGCAAATCTACCTGCAAAGACAAGAACCAGCACTCCTGTGGGATGCATTTGTCTAATGGAAGTTAGCACCATCCTGAATTGGTATGGACAACAGAAAGGTCCTATAAATCCTGATATCCTTGAGTCTGTGTGGTTATTCTGGGAGTTGAACAGCTGAAGCCCACAATCTTAATATTATTGAAGCACTTTATGAGTAGACTACTCATACCCGTCACAGCTTATTATATGCCAAGCTAGTATAGCTATGACAAAGTCCAAATGGACCAAACCGTTTACCCCTTTTTTTGTGAGTGCACCACCACTGATTTCATAGAGATGGCAGGAATACCCAAAACACCTTCAAAGGTTCAAACACAAAACCTCCTCTTAGCAGAGGACATAATAACCACTGGGCTATGGTCCAGTTTCCAAGATGGACAGACATGTAAAACAATAAATCACATTTAATTGATCTTAACTGGAAGGAGAAAACAGATTCGAATTATCACAGAATGAACCAGAATAAACCGTATAAACCTCTCATATAGTCCTTTAAAAATAATATGTTCTATTATTCTTAATATCCTTCTTCAGACACCACCTCACTGTAACGTAAGAATACCATGGACTTCAGAACCAGCTACACATGAACTAGATGGAATATGTTTTAAATTGGAAGTTCTGGGACTGAAACACCTATTCTACAGCAAAAAGATACACGAGGGAGGCCAAAACCTATTCTACAGCAAAAAGATACACCTATTCTACTGCAAAAAGATACATGAGGGAGGCCAAAACCTCAAACTGATAACTATAGTATGTAAACAAAACTCTTCTTAGGTTTTTACCTCTACAAACTGGGAAGATTAAATACAGTGCATTTGGTGGAAAAGCTACAATAGATCACAGTATATTCCACATTCCCCACACAAGCAGTTGAGTTCATGCCCATCCTATCAAACAGGATATCTATAATTTTTGCAAGAAAACTAAAAAGCAAGACCCAATTAATGATATCCCTCCTTGAATATTCCTAAAGGGCTAAAATGCAAATGAACTACAACTACATCAATCTATTTTGCATTCTTTTCAAGTTCTGAAGCATAAGGACTGCTTTAAAAAAAAAAATCATGGCCATGAAGATAAGCAGAAACAGTAAATCATTTTGCATTTTATTCAGTATTCAAGGTATAGGAACAATCATGTAAAAGAATTAAAGGAATCAAAAGGGTAGACTGACCTACAAGATAGTGGAATGCCCACCTACAAGAATGGATCAATCAATATTGTACAATTAAACTACCAAAGCTCCTCTATCTTCTTGGCAAGGTCCGCTGGCCCACAATAGTTAAAATAGTACAGACACCGAGATTGCATCAATCAACATTGTACAATCCAGACATTCCAGCACCTCTGTCAGAGGCCTGCGCAAAGAATCAATTACTGGAGTCCTTCAGTCCTAAACAAACTTGGTTAATTGCTTCGCCATGCTTAAGTCCATTCCCTTCTGATTTCTCTAGTTAGAGCACAGTTAGAAGTTCCAGTTAGCACCACCCCTGCTCATCATACTTCTAGCACTCTTCACATTCTGACGAGCTGCCCTGTTCAACACTACCATTAGCATAAAAGGGGATTTTAACCTTCAGAACTTTTGGCCCAAATTTGTAAATGGTGATTCCATGATGGTCTCCCCAGGTTAGAATGGTCAATTTCTTTTCTATTTTGCACTTTGAGTTTTAGTTTTATAGTATCATCATCCTTTGCTAGCTTTGCATCCCATGAAGGTTGCCTATCCTTTACTGATGGCAAATGCATAGCTGTTCCATCTGAATGGAGCCTTCTCAATCGTTTAAATACCTGGCAATATTAAGTCATGTTTTAGCACTGTAGAAAGAGAATAACAACAGTCAAAGTAATATCGATAACCATGTGTTCAGTTTCCTCCAGAAAAAAGGACAATGGCATGGTCAGTTAACACCACAAAACAATGGTAGAAAAAACAAAAAAGTTTGCATTATATACAACCAGATGCATGCACTCACATATCCACTGTACACACTCCAAACGCAAGCCACTCCACCTCACACCTTCATTGTCATTCCTACAATTCTGTCTGCCCAATCCATACAACCAACCCTCCCCACCTGCCCCCTACATAGCTGCACCTTGACCATAACCATCTAGCCTTATCCTAGGAATTTGGGATTCAAAACCCCCTTACGTCCCCCCAAGCAAACTTACCCTATGTTTGTATCTTACATAATGGACTGACCACCCCTCTTAATCCTGTGAACCCTTCCTGCCAACGTTGACATTTTCTCCCAACCTTCTCCACTCCTCACTCCACCTGCTGACACCACCTCTATCCTAACTCTTAGAAATGGTGGCAGGCTAGTCAGAGGTAGTTTAGGTGAAGGGAGAAGTGATGGGTTGCAAATGTGGAGTTAGGCCAAAGGTTGGTTGGGCACATGTAGTCAGACACAAATGTAGGTGAGGATGAAGGTGAGAGCAGACACCAGGGAGAGAATAGGGGAGGCTTCAGGTGGAGTGATGTAAGTGATGAAAGCTTGGCTGGGGCAAAGTGTGGTCAGACACATCTAGGCGAGGGTAAAAGTGTTGCCAGACAAACAATGGAGAGAATAAGGAAGACTTAGGGTGGAGTGAGGAGGATCTTCTACTCTAAAACAATCTTTTCAAGTCCAAAGTGAGTCTTGATTACCTAAAACAAAAAGGAGGAGGAGATGATCTTTGATTTAAATGGACACCATCTAAAACAAAGAGGAGGAGAAGACCCATCTTTTCAAGTTCAAAATCAGCTTTTGATTTAAATGGACACCACCTAAAACAAGAGGAGAAGAAAAAGAAGAAAAAGGGAGAGCGAAGACCAGCTATTTAAAATGTTTAATGAAACTTTTGGTTAAAGAAGAAGCGGAAGAATGATCCCACCATAATAGTGTGTTGTGTACGCATCACCAAGGTGAACGAACCCACCATGCACATTAACAGTTGGACCACCGCTGTCATTATCTGAAGATTGCATTGCTTACCTACACAACATCCTTGCCCTTTCTACAGCTTCAATGAACATCCACTTAATACAGAAGCCACAAATGGCCCCCCTGTATCATCACAGTCTAAATTTTACATGCCGTCGCACAATGTCCCATAAGTTTACCAAGCATAACAAGGTTCAGTATCATCATTTTGCTGAGATGCTCTCTCTGTCACATGTTTCCCTTGGATTTTGAGCCGTTTCTTTCCTTAAGACATGCTATCAAGATTTATTCTTTCTTATCTTATTGAGAGGAAGGTAATGAACTTATGATAGAATAAGCATACATATAAATTGAACTTCATATCAGATGTCCACAGAATTCTATTGCAACCTTGTATTGTGTCATATTGTATTATAATTACCATGATATGACCCTATAGATGTTGTTCAGGCAAACATAGAGAAATATTTCCCTTGTAAGTTAACATACTTCTTTCCAGTTCTTGTTTACTATGTAAAAATAGCAATCAGGTGTGACAAGTTATCCAGAAAAAGATACTACTAGTGAAATATTACAAGAACAAAATTGCACTAATCAGCCAAGTCATAATATACCTGCTTTTCAGGAAGTTTGGGGCTCATCATTTCAGTTTCTGTTTCCTTACTAAGCTCCCAGTTGACCTGCGTTTAACTCGGAATATTTCCAAATCAGAATCATCACTGTCTTGTAGGACTGAAGTACTGCTGGAAGCAGATTGGTAGGCAGACGTGCATCTGTCAGATGGTGCAATTAGTTGGATGGGTCCACAAGCACTGCCTGAGACATTTCGTGAACACTTAGTTGGGACTAAGTTTACTTTGTCAGAATTTGTGCATCCCTGCATAAAGAGATGGAAAGCTTTATTTATGAAAGATCAAGATTATCAAAATATTAACATATGATTCTCTCTCTCTCAAAAAAAGAAAGAGTATCTTACATTGTTGTACGGTGAAAAGCCAAGAAGAAGTTCTTGAGATGATGACAAGGCTGAAGCTGCAGAGGAAGGTATAGAATCTACTGCATCATAATTGATGCCTTCCCTTTGTAAAACACAATCTAAACCTTGTGAATGGACCTCAGGTTGTTCCACAATTGCAGGACTTGCTTTGAACTCTATGTTGCAATATGGCTCATATCCATCTCCTTCAGCAGAAAGGAAAAAGTTTGGCTGCAGACACGGGTCATTATCTTCTACTTGTTTCTGAAGTGCTCCTAATATTCCATCTTCCTGCTCAAACTTCTGGGATGCAGCCACCAATTCCAAAGGTCCTTTCTCAGAAAGACAACACGGTTGTCACCACAAGAACAACTTTTTATCTCTTTCTCTGACATTGAAAAATATGATCAAATCAGTCAGAAAAATCATTTGCATACAGAGAGCACCAAAGAAAGCATGGATTATTCTAATCTATACCATGATGAATGCAGATAGGCTGTGCATTACAGTTGCATTTAACATAAGATATATAGCAGTCACGTTGGCAAAGGCTGCAGAGTACTGTCCCAGGAACATTTGGAGAATAGCACATGAAAGCTCCTAATTTCATCAGCAACCAGCAAGCAAAATGCTGGGTTCGCATTAATTGAATGAAAGGAACCTTGATGCAGTGTTGAGAAGTCAAATATTTAACTAGTGAAGCACAATCAGTATTAGATAATCTCTTATATAGAAGCATTGCTTCCTTGCATAGGAGTTCCTCATATGGAAGTAATGGTGCCCTTTTAAGAAGTGCATATCGCCAGCTAGCCACAAACCCAAATGGAAACCAATCATTAATAGCAAAGTTCACTGCCTCACCACAATTGAAGCCTAAAGTTTAACCAAAAGAACAGTAGGTTAGAAACAAGTACTCATATGATTGCTCGGTGCATTTGCATAACTTTGATTTGTTGCATGAAACATAAAAGAAGCAACAAGAACATCTCACCATGACTAAAACCTGCATGATATGCACGAGGAAACGTTATAATAAACTCTCCAGGTCTCTGTACAGCTTTATAGACAGGAATGTCATGCTCAAACAGTATATTTGGCGGAAACATGGTTGTCTTTCCTAAAGAATGTTGAATGCTGCATCATTTCCCTCAGTAGATAAGATCTCATCAGCATATACATGTTTCCGAGCCACCTTTTCAAAGTTAGAAGCTGCATGACCTGGAACCCCATACCAAGTTTTAGAGGCTCCGCAATGATGGTAGTTGATGCTGCCAAAGAATGGTTAAAGATAAAGTTATTCATGTCACAACATGAAGGACAGAAGAAAAGCTGGCTGAGATTCTATAGGTTATTCTTCATACCTATAAAGGTAGTGATCTTCCACATGCCAAGCAAACATACTAAAGAGCATGCCAATGTATAGCATGGGATCTGTCACACCCTGCAATGACTCATAAATATTACAGAAGACACTGAGAACATGGAATGATTATTGTCACCAAGTCTTCAAAAAGTCAAATGATATATGCCTACCGGGATAGCTGCCTCTACCAGTCGCAATACCGTGTTGGGAAGTCTAGAAAACCTCTGAAAACAATAATAAACATTAATAACATTAACTAGCAAAACCACTTCCTAATCAATGCACAAAAAACTACCATGTTGAAATAACTATAAAAAGAAGACATTTGTGAGAGTGAATTGGGTATCCTAAAAGACTTGATCCAGGCTGCAGTTTTCAGTATTTGGTTCCATTTTATTTCAGCCAAATCTGAAATGCTTGTCTCGAGCATAGAATGAGGTATCATCCCATGTCAACAGCTGATGGCCTACCACTAGATGGCACATACCATGTCATGCCATATCAGTGATTGGCATGCACTGAAACCAAATTTCGCCATCCTGATACTGGACCCAGACTGGTGCCATTGGTACAGTGCCAGTATGGCTAGTACGTGGGTTGGTTCAATATTGAGACTTGATATGCACTGGTACCAAATTTTGGTTTGGCATCGGTACAGTACCGTACACTTGGGTGTTATGTACTGGGATACACATACCATGACTGAAATGGCTGCATGCCAAGCACTAGCATACAATCAGTAATGCACCAGTGTCATACCAACAAGGCATTGGTGCGGAATATACCATGAAATATTGCATGTGCAGAGAGGCTATTTAATTCATGGTGACAGTATTAAGTAATAAAAAAATATTGGAAAATATCAAACCAGACCAATTTAAAAAAAAAAAATAACTTAAAGCATATACACATGTATAGTCTACAACATGGCATGTCATACTAGTATGTACCATCCTGTACCAGGTGTACTGAACCATACCCTACCAGTTTCGAACTAAGACTTACTACAGGGGGCAAGCCAAATCTCAAATCATTGAATCAACCTGGGTACTGAGTATACCAATGTTATACCAATGTAATACCGATATGGGATCTAGTACTAAGACTACGAACCTTAGTCTACAGTATGACCATCAGCATTTTTAAACATTGTGAATTATGTGTCAATTAAATACATCTCAATTCATCTTAGTTAAAAACAAAAAAGACAAGCATCTAGTCATGTAAGTAAATAACAATATAATTAAGATATAATTTAGAGCAAATTGTTTTTTAAAAGCTTCACTATATATTTAAATGATTTGGGAAAACATAACGTGTTTCAGATTTGAGCACAGCATGCTAGAACATATGCAAAACAATTATATACCTATTTCAGCTTTCCCATTTTTACACATCAGGCCAATGTTGAAATATATCCATTTCAGCTCTCCATTATTTAAACAAGAAACCAAATTGTTCCAAATGAAATTTAAGACTGTCTAGAAGTAAAGAAAAAGATTAACACCTTCAAGTTCCACTTGCTTTTTCCAAGTGGATCACTAGCAGAAGATGAGAAGGCACTACCATCTATATCGCATGCATACTCCACTAAATCTGTCTTGCCATTAGCAATTTCATGCCAAAACTCCTCTTCCAAGTACTTAGCTGGTAGGCCTCCAGCACTAGAATAACGTCGAGCAAACACCTTGTTTGCCATCTTCTCAAATTCCCGAAATGTATAATTTCTGAAGCAAATATGAAAAATCACACAAGATAGATATCAGAAGATCAATAGTTACACTTAAACTAAGAAAGTTACTCACTCACCTTCCACTCCTAAAAAAGGTGATCTTGTCATTTGTATCCCAATCAGCAAGGCGCAGAGGTTGTACCCTAGTAGTGAACTTAAATCCAGTTTTCTCCTTCATCAACACAATGCCAGCAGGCACAGTAGCATGTAATGGGGAAATGATCTTACATATGCCTGAAACACAGTAGCATGGTATCAGGTTCTGCAGTTCTCAGAAAGATATAAAAAGGATTGCCATGCTACCATGGTTGAAACTCGGTCTTCCCAATCAAATAGGCAATCAACGTTTTAGTTTAAAAAAGGTTATATTCCATCAATGGTGCGCATCTTTTCCTTACTCTTGAATTTTAAAAAACGAAGTGCCCTTTTTCAAAATACTGCTGACAAATCCATGTCCTATTGATTTTTTTTTTTACAAAAAAAACTATGGCTATTACAATGCAAATCAAAAATATTCATGGTTTAACTTTCAATGCAAATACGCAAGAGCAAACAGTGGAAACATAAAAACTAGAAAAGAAATCCTACTGTGTGCATTCAAGATGTCTGATATTGTTGATTGGCAAAGTGATCTTTCAGGAAGATGACTTCTATATGTAGGCCAATGAACATCATTATGTGAACTAAAAGAAATAGAGAGAAGAGGGGACAGGTGACAATTCCAGATAATGACAGGACTAAAGTTACAGAAGGTTGAGTTACTATTAAACTAGAGTAAATTTGGAGTTTTCAGTTAATCTTCCTGTGAATATTTCAAATTTTACTAAGGGTAATAAGGTAAATTGATAAGTTCTGTTTATAGATCCTCTAAATATGGTGTATCATTATGCAAATAATATGCTTTGTAAATGTATTGGTATCTTCCTTGTTTATTAGTCATAAAATCCTGCACATTTCATTTTATGGCTGAGATTAATGACATCAGTGAACTAATTTATATCCTTATAGTAAACAATAAAAGTATACAATAATAATAACAGAGCCTTAATCTCAAACTAATTGGAGTTGGCTACATGAATCCTTTTTATCCATTCAGCTCTATCCTGAATCATATTTTTGTAAGATGTAAAAATCCCAAATCTTTCTTTATCACTTTCTCTAATGTGATTTTCGGTTTATCTCTACCTCTTTTTTCTTTTACACGTATCAAGTCACTCTTTTGCATAGATGCATCTCTAGGTCTATGTTGCACATGTCCAAACCATCTAAGGCCCCCTTTCCTTAATTTATCTCGATTGAAGCTACCACACCTTTTTATGAATGGTTTTATTTCTTATTCTATCTTTTCTTATATTACTACACATACATCTTAACATTATTATTTCCATCACATACATCTTATGTACATGTATTTTCTAGTTGTTCAACATTTCATGCCATAAAGTATAGATGATCTTACGGCTATCCTATAAAACTTTCCCTTTAACTTGACAGATATTCTACGATCACATAATATTCCAATTATACTTCTCCATTTTATCAACCTACTTTAATTTATGTATAACATCATCTTCAATCTCTTCTTTCTTATGAATAATCGATCCTAAATATCCAAAATGAGCATTTTTAGTAACTTTAAAGTCCCCAATTTGTACTCTCTATATTCATTTTCATTTCTAATTGTACTAAAACTGCATTTCATATATTATGTGTTTATCCTATTTAACCTAAAACTTTTATATTCTAATGCATGTCACCATATTTTTAACTTACGACTAACTTCAGCTTTAGTTTCATCTACTAGTACTATATCATCTACAAATAACATACACCATGAAATATCCTGAATATGTCTAGTAAACTTATCTATAATTAAAGCAAAAAAATAGAGACAAAAAATAGATCCCTAATGTAAACCCACTGTAATAGAATATTCGCTAGTATTACCATCAATAGTTCTTACTATAGTAATTGTCTAAACATACATATTTTTTATTATATTAATATACCTAATAGATACTCTTTTCTTTTCTAGCATCTACCATAAGATTTTTTTAGGGACCCTATTATATGCTTTCTCTAAATGAATAAAACCATATGAAGATCTTGTTTTTTTCTTTATACATTTCCATTAACCTCCTAAGGAGGATAATAGCTTTTATGGTCAAAATTTCTAGCATAAAACCAAATTGATTCTCTAATATTTTTATAGTATATCTTAACCTATGTTCAATTATTCCCTCCCAAAGTTTCATAATATGACTATGAGTTTGATATCATGATAATTAGAGAAGTTTTGAATATCTTCTTTATTCTTATAAATTGGTACTATAATGCTTTTCCTTTGTACATTAAACAATTTTTTAGTTTCTAAAATTTTATTACATAATTGTCACCCACTTTGCTGTAGCATTACCTAAATATTTTTAAACTTTTATAAAAATCTTATCCGATCCCACAGCTTTTTCTACTTTTATTTTTTTATAGCCTCATTTACTTATATATCCTAATTCTTCAAGAATATATCATAACTTTATCCTCAATGAAACTAATAGGACATCCTAAATTATCTACATGATTTTCATCTAATAATTTATTAAATAGCTTCTTTTTTTTTGATATATTTCTCCTTAATTAAAATTTTTGATCATCTTCTTTAATGCATTTAATCTAAAACATATCTTTTGTTTTTCTCTCTTACTCTTGCAATTCTATATGTATCTTTATGTCCATTTTTAGTTTTTAGCTTGTGATATAATTCCCCATGTGCATTACATATAATCTCTCGTACCATCTTTTTAACTTCTTTCTTAACCATCTTATAGTTTTCATATGCTTCTGTATTCTTACATTTAGGTAATTTTCTATAGCACTCTCTTTTAGCCTTAACTGCTAATTGAACTTTCTCATTTCATCACCAAGTTTTCTTATCATATGATCCTTTTTCTTTTGACTCTCCTAATACCTCTACAGCTACTTTTTTGATATTATTAGCCATCTCTTCCCATATGGTATTAGTCTCTCCATCTATACTCTATTTTCTTTCATCATCTATCTTTAAAAGTTATTAGTTCTCTTCTTTCAAATTCCACCGCCTAATCCTTGGATTCTTATACCTTGTAGTTTTTCTTCTCCATTTTTGAATATATGCATTCAAAACTATTCATTTATGTTGTGTAGTTAGACCCTCGGTAAACCTTGCAATCTTTACAGAACACTCGATCTATCTTACTAGTAAAGAAGAAATATATTTGACTAACAGTATATCCACTTTTAAAAGTTATTAAATAAAAATCCCTCTTTTTAAAATATGTAAAACTCAACACATCTAAGCCTTTTTTCAACTACATGAGGTCGACTATACAAATCTACTTCCTCCACTCTGCTCTATTCAGGACTAAATCGACACTCAAATTATATATAGTGATATCTCTCTTAATGATTTATGTCCATATTAATTTAGGTCTACCTCTACCTTTATTATTATCATAAATTGTTAAAGGATCTCTTTCTAACTGGAGCATCTAAAGATCTTCGTTGTATATGTCCAAACCACCATAATTAGTTTTCTCTCATTTTATCTTCAATTGAGGCTACTCCTACCATTTCTCATATATGTTTATTTTAAATTTTATCTTTTAAAGTTTTACCACATACCACATATCCATCTTAACATGCGCATTTCTGTTACATTTAATTTATTCATATATTATTTCAGTATTGCCTAACACTCTGTTCCATATAGTATAGCTGACCTAATAGCGATTTATAAATTTTTCTTTCAATTTTAATGAAATGCGTCTATCATATAATATTCCCAAAACAATCCTACACTTAATCCATCCTGTAATTCTATAATTCATATCTTCACTTATTTCACTTCTTACTAGATAATTGATCCCAAATACCTAAATTTTTTTGCTTTTCGTATCTCTTGGCTTGCAATCTTCACTATCTCTTTATTTATATTTCTACTTTCACTAAAATTACATTTAATATATTCAGTTTTAGTTCTACCAATCTTGAAACCTTTAGATTCTAGAGCCTCTTTCCAAACTCTAGGTTAGCATTTACTTCAAATTTAGTTTCATCAATCAACACTATATCGTCTGCAAATAACATACACCATAGGATATCATCCTGAATATGTTTGATTAATTCATCCATAACTAATGCAAAAAGATACGGACTTATGGCAGATCCTTGATATAAACTTACAGTAATTGAAAACTCACTAGTTTTTCTTATTGTTGTTTAACAATAGTTATTGTTCTATCATACATATCTTTTATCAATTCTATGTACCTTTTGTAATTTTTTTTCTCTAAAACCCACCATATTATTTCTCTAGGTACCATATCATATGCTTTCTCTAAATCAATAAAGATCATAAAAATATCTTTTTTTTTCTTTTCTTATACCTCTCCATCAATCTCCTTAATAAATAAATAGCTCATATTGTCGATCTTCAGGCATAAATCCAAATTGATTATTTGATACCAAAGTTTTAGCTCTTATTCGATTTTCTATTACTCTCTTCCATAATTTCATTGTATGAACTTAATCCATCTTTTTAAAATATGTATTGGCTAATATTAAGTCATATGCCATCACAAACTATAAAATAACATTTCTCATATCATTTCAATCTCCAAATCTATAACCTTCCCGTACTCTTTCAAAACTTATATTATACTTTTCTACATGTCCATTCAAATCTCCTCTAATAAATATTTTTCTCCAATGAAAGTTCTTGAATTAGTTCATCCATATCCTCCCAAAAACTTTGCTTTATAACATTATCTAAATTTACTTGAGAAGTATAAGCACTAATAATATTTATTGACTCCTCATCTATCCTAATTTAATTAAAATTATTCTATCCCATATCCTCTTAATACCTACAACTTTATCTTTTAGGCTTTTATCTGTAATAATTCTTACTTTATTTTTATTTCTATCTTTACTTTTATACCAAAGTTTAAAATTATCAATCTCTTTTGCTTTTTCACCTATCTATTTGGTCTCCTAAAAATAAACTATGCTAATTCTCTTTCTAGTCATTGTAACAATTACTTCTATTAACTTTCTATTAAACTCAACTTAAGTCAACTCATCTAAGCCTTTGTCCAACTACATGGGGTCGGCTACATGAATCCGCTTCCTCCATTCTGCTTTATTTAGGACTAAGTCGATACTCAAATTACAAATAGTTATATCTTTTTCTTAATTATTTCTGTCCATGATAGTTTAGGTTTACCTCTACCAGTACCATGGACTATTAAAAGATCACTCTTTCTAACTGGAGCATCTTAAAGGTCTTCATTGTATGTCCTAACCATCTTAATCCGTTTTCTCTTATTTTATCTTCAATTGAACTACTCCTATCATTTTTCGTATATGTTTATTTCTAATTCTATCTTTTAAAATTTTACCATATATCCATCTTAACATACGCATTTCTGTTACACTTAATTTATTCACATATTGTTTCAGTATTGCTCAACACTCTGTTCCATATAGCATAGCTGGCCTAATAGCGGTTTTATAATTTTTTTTAAATTTTAATGGGATGCGTCAATCATATAATACTCCTGAAGCACTCCTCTATTTAATCCATCCACTTAATTTTAATAGAGTTAGTAAACAACCAAAGTATAAAATTATTATTTCAAGAAATGGGTTATCTTTAATAACCAAATTACAATGTATAAGTTTCCATTACTTGTAACTAAATATACAGCATTTTGTGCAATATCATAGAACCCTTTTATACTACTGTGTATCATTCAATTCAATAACAAATAAATAGATAAAACGTAATACCCCAAAATAATCTCTCAAAAAGTCCCACATCGGATAGAAAAGAAAAGTTTGAAGAGTTTATAATTCAAGTTCATTTGCTACCAATTAATTCACACTTGAGTTTTTAAAGACACATGGAGCTAGCCTGCTAGTTGTTTAGTTTGGCCAGTAGGTAGGCTTGAAACGTTACAAATGATATTATAGCCAATTCGAGTGCAAGAAAGTTGGTAGGCATGAGAAAAGGGCCACCCATGGGATGATGGTGGAGTCCCATCATGACATGAAGCCATCTTTACAAGACCAACAATCCTACCCGGGTTAGATTCTAGCTTAGCTTATAGCAAGCGATGAAGAAGTCGCTCAATAAGAAGGGGAGGTTGCAATATCTAAAATAGTCCCACATCAAATGGCCAAAATACTCTCACGTCAAATGGAAAAGAAAGGTTTGAAGAGTTTATAGCTCAAGCTTACTAGCAAGTTAAGGCCACATGGACCTAGTATGCTAGCAGGTTAGTTAGACCAATAGGTGGGCTTGGAGTGTCATACAAAAACATATAAAATGATTTTTGTCTCTGCTAAAATCACATAAAGGCAAGAAATGACCTTTTTAAAAAACAATAAACTTTTAAAGAGGAATGAGCTCTTTATCAAGGAAACATGACATGAAAAGCCAGCCCAGATGCTATCATGCATAAACTGGAAGAAAGAATAATAAATCTGATAAAATAAAACATCTAGCAAAGTTCCTGCAGCTTATTTTCCAATCAGTAAGTAATGATATCAATATTACAACATAAAGATGGATGGTAACTGGAATGTGATTGCATAAGTGTAAGCTCAGCACATAACTGCAACAAGAGATTAAATATATGACATTACCAAATTTAGATGCCACAGGAGCAATCTGCTGGATATAGATTAAGGGATCCTCAAACTCATCCTTCGTAGGGCAGAACACAGGACATTCAGGAATCTTATCGATCCAGTCAAAATTTGACATGTCAAATTTGTCCACCTTATGCTTCAAAAAAGAATCCTTCACAGGACCACCTAAATGAGAAAATCCATCAGCATTTCTTTGCATTCTTGTCCAACATGATGCAGATGTTCTCAATGTATCCCCTTCACTTCTAGTCATCATAGTAGTGGCATTTGCCCCTTCAGGTGCTACAGACAACTTCAAACGTTGGAGCTGTTTACGTTTCAGAATTTCTAACCCATTGTTGACCTCTCTTGACAAACAAACCCTTCCTTCAACCTGTCAAAAATAAGGGACCAAATGGGATCAAAATCAAAGGAGTCAAATGAATTACCAAAATCACCTTAGTGTTTCATTTGTAAGAAGAATTCATGAAAAATAGATCATTGAAACAAAATTTAAATTTTTTTATGGTGCTATTTTTAACTGTTATTTTGTCATATAGCAAATGAAGATGCAGCTTGTGTGTGGGAAAATAAAGAATACGAAGCTCTAACAATTGAATGAAGGACGAGGGTAAAGATTTTTACAGTCCCATGAGGTTTATGTCCTCTAGAATTTTAAATCAGCTTTGACTACATGATAATTGAAGAGAAGGGACCTTTCCATGGAAACTAGGCTTGGAATGACTATGGCTACATGAGGTAAGGTAAGATTCTAGGGCATTTCAAGGTCTTAATGGACATTTATGGGAAAATAGGCTAAACTTCAGTTTATGGATGAACCATAGAGGAGGACAAGAAGATAAAAGAAAGAGAAAGTGTGTAGAAGATTAGTGCATACTTTTATAAATCAAAATTGAAAAAGAAAAACAATATTCAGTGCAAGACATAGTACATTTCATAAAATATACAGGTAAGGAAGACATGCTTTTTTAGTGGAAGACGAGAGTTTGTATTCATTTTAAAATATCAGTTACAAATGCAGCTTCAACACCTTTGACAGCTGGGCTTGTTAGATTTACTAGGTTGGGTTTAAACATTTGGTATTAAAGCTAGCCAAACACCTAGAATTAATTTGCATAATAAAAGGAAAATAGTTTTGCTATGGAGAAAAAAAAGATAGCTAGAACTACCATCATTAATGTAGAAGGCTTCTAAGGGCACCCAAAGTAGACATTTCATATGGAAGGACCATGTAGACATGACCAAAGTGAGATCCATTACTAGAAATGAGTACCTAGACCAAAAACAGAGGGACATATTGAGCAACTCAACTATAGAGCATTCTACTCTATTTTAGCACTAGAAAAGGATTTTTCCTTCCATCAAAAAGACATTTAAGATATGGGGTAATCCATATGGAGGTGATGAGATCATCATATTATATTGCACCTTAGTGATTCTACGCACTCATGATCTTAGATCATCTCCACCTCTAGAATCATTGCCCAACACAATGATTTTATGAAACCCATCCTTGATGACGGGTATTTGAAATCATCCCAAAAGAGTAATCTTGAGCTGAAATGTGAGAACCAAACCGTCCCTCATCCATAAGAAAAAGACAGCCCAATATTATTTTCTTATTAATATAATATAACTTAATATTATAAATATTATATTATTAAAATACAATATTATTATTGTCATAATTATAATACGATAATTATGATCTTATTTTATAATTATATAATTTAATATTTAACATAGTATTAAAATATAATATACTATAGTATTATTATATTATATTATAATTTATCATAATTTAATTATCATATAATATATTTTAATATTATAATGTTATTATATTGTTTTAAGGATAGAGGTAGAGGTAGACCTAAACTAACATGGGTAGAAATAATTAAAAAAGATATAACTATTTGTAATTTAAATTTCGACTTGGTCCTGAATAGAGCAGAGTGAAGGAAGCAAATTCATGTAGCCGACCCCATGTAGTTGGAAAAAGGCTTAGATGAGTTGAGTTGAGAGAGTTGAGTTGAGAATGTTATTATAATATTATGATATAAGATATTATTATAATTTAATCTAAATATTACAATAATAATAATCTCAACTCAACTCATCTAAGCCTTTTCCCAACCACCTACAATAATAAATAAATAAACAATAATAAAGTATCATGATAATTGTAAAATATACCAAGGGTAGTTTTGGCAAATTATAATTAGTGATCTTGGATTCCTATGCATGCCAAAAAGGTTAATCATAGATACATAGGGATCTTTAATCATTGAGACAGAATATTAAATACAATAATCTTAAATCACCAGGAATTATATCACATAAGATCATGGAGGTGATTTCATTTAAATTACCAAGTTCTCCCTAAACGATATTCATTTGAGCCATTATTGATCATTATGCAAGTTTTTAGATGTTGTCTTTTCGAAAAAATAGAAGGTATGAAACCATGTCCTCATGTATAGTATTATCATTTTGTATTAGACAGTTCAACTCTTTAATAAGTTATTAAAGAATAGAGCACCAAGATATTTCAACCAAGTTTTTAAATCTTATGGGATAGAAATATTTCAATCTCTATAGAATAAGACGTCCACCATCCCATTCTTCCCGATGGCCATCCTAGTAAATCTAAGCAATAAGTTCCCCATCTTTCTTCCCTCCTCCTTTCTTCTATTTTTTTGTTTCTTTACTTTCTTCTTTCTTCCGTTTCTTTCTTTCTTTTTTTCCTTTTTATTTCCCATCCTTTTTTTCCTTCCTTTCTTTCTTTTCTTCTCCTTTCCTTTCTTTCTTTTTTCTTCACCCTTTCCTTATTTTATTTCCTTCCTTCACGTCCTTTTCTCCTCCCTTACTTTTTTTTCCTCACCTTCTTTCCTTTCTTTCAATCTTCCTCTTTATTGACAAGACTTAAAACCTTAATTTTGGCCATACAAAATAGAATATTGGTCAGTTCTTGGTAGATGCAAAACACAACCAAATAGGGGGAAAAACTTCAAGACCGACTGCACTCCTTGATAGATTCCTGCCTCAATAATAAAATATTTGTTTTCCTACCCAACATAGAGAAGAGAGGCATGCAATATTCCACACCCTTAAAACCAACCTTGTACTTAGGATTAAAGATTTGGAAAATATGCTTAATAATGCACTAGCATTCCTTAGAGGATCTATCATCAGCATCTAAGCCCACTGAGCCAACATATTAGTGAATGATTGATTGCTCAATATGTCCATATATATTCTATGATGGGCATGAATTATTCTAGGATGTTAGGTTTTAAACAAAGAGTTAATTCTAGGATGCAACATCATATGAGACACAAATAAACTATCATGATTAGGGTGCAAAATAAAGATCTGTGCAATGTGATGTGTCATACATGTGCAGAGGTCTCATACATGTATGAAATGAGAATAGTTCAATAGCAATCTACTAATCTTTCCAAATCAATTCGTGCCATCAAGGACAAACCAATCAAATTTATTACAGGCACCATACATAGATTGCTTGCTTTATAACAGATAATCTTTCAACTCTGCAAAACTAGCTATACTCCATATGTAGCCTGTTTTGGGCATCAAAGAGTGATGAAAACAGAAATTTTTCAGCAAAAAAGAACAACTCTAGAGCCTAGGTGGGCTGCCTCTTACTTCGCATTTCTTTCTCTCTTTCTTAATCTTTCTCCACTAATTTTCATTCTATTTTTTTTGCATTAATCTATTCTCTTATTTAAGGAAGAGGAGATTGAGGATGATGTTGTCCATAGGATTAAGTAGGTTGGATAAAATAAAAAGGTACAGTTGAAATATTATGTGATCGTAAAGTACCTATCAAGTTGAAGAAAAAATTTACAGTCATAAGACCATTCATGCTTTATGGCATGAAATGTTGGGTAGATAGAAAAATACACGTACATAAAATGAATGTGACAAAATGAGAATGTTAAGATGGATGTGTATAAGTATAAGAAAAGATAAAATAAGAAATGAAACCATTCGTAAAAAGATAGAGATAGCTTTAATCAAACATAAAATAAAAAAAATGACTTACATAGTTTGAACATGTGCAATGTAAACTTAGAGATACACCTGTGCAAAAAGTAGCTTGATACATATAGAGAAAAAAAAGAGGTAAGAGGTAAAACGAAAATCGATGAAGAAAATGATAAAGAAAGACTTAAAATTCTTGCATCTTACAAAAAATATGACTTAGAACATAGCTGGATGGAAAAAAAGGAATCATGTAGCTAACCTCAACTAGTTTGGGATTAAGGCTATGGTGTTGTTGTAATCTATTCTCTTATCCTTACTACTACTCTTCTCTAAATCTTTTTCTTTATCATTTATTTGCCCCTGTTATTATCAGAAATTACTCACAGATTATAGATTATTCATCTTTGTCTAATTGAAGAATATAACCTTGCTGATCACCTTTGTTATTCGATCTGATTGTGGCTAGATATGTGCCGGATTGTCTTTATTTGTATGCATTTACGTAAGATCTGGTGCTTGGTTAACTAGATTTGCATTCTATCTCCTGAATTTGATTTGAACATCACATTTGACTACTGAGCTCCATCAGTAGAAGCCCTAGATCTTGATCTTCCCACCATCTTTCACTTAAATAACCCCAGGCTGGCCAATTTAGTCCTTGGTTTATCCACAAACCCACTGCCTGTTCTCAGTCCTTGGCCCTTCTGCATGTTGCAGATCACTCCCTAAGTGGTACAACACTCATTCAGTAAAACACTTTTATAATATAACACAAAGCTTCTGCTCTACTAATTAAAAAGCAATCCTATCCGAGAACATGAGATAGGTTCTGCACATAAGATTGGCACAAAATGGTGCAAGAAAGATAAAGGCCAAAATGTCATACATGGGCATCCACGTAGTTACATAGCATCATCAAACTAAACAATGTGACTAGGAGCTTATCATAACTTAGCAAGACAGTTTATGATTTTCATCATTATTGGCCTTGATCTAGTGGTTCAACCCCAAGATCTAGCTTCCCAACCAGATCAGCTGTGATGCCTCTCCCAATAGTCCCACATCGGGAAATTGAGAGTTGGTTGTATAGTTTATAAACAGTTAAGGAAGATGGACAAGTACCAATTGGATACTTTTTGGGTTGTGGTGGCCCAAGTTGGTATGAACCTTGTTCGTCTTGTTTTCTTGTAACAAAATGGGTTTGTGGGTGCTGCGGGCCCAGGGCCCGAGTCGTTACAATATGGTATTAGAGCCAGATACCAGCCGGAAGTGCAGGAGCTAAGTGCCACACAGGGCAAAGTGCTACATCCATAGGGAATGGGAGCTACCTCTTGAACTTGTGGGGGCCACCTCTAGAATCCTGCCTGCTTGGTGGATGCGATTATATGCCCCTGATGACGAGGACGTCGCCTCTGTAAGAGGGGTAGATTGTGATGCCTCTCCCAATAGTTCTACATCAAAAAATAGGAGTTGGTTGTATGGTTTATAACCAGTTAAAAAAACTAATTGGATCCTTTTTAGGCTGTGATGGCCCAAGTTGGTATGAACCTTGTTTCGTCTGCTTTCTTGTAACGAAACGGGTTCGTAGGTGCTGCAGGCCCAAGGCCCGGGTCGTTACATCAGCTCTTATGAATCTTATTCAATAACCCCTCAAATGCATTAAATAGAAAGTTGATATTAATTGGAATCTTGTAGAGACCTGTCACATTTTATCGTAAGGACATGCAAATATAGCAAACTATTGCTTCACCAGCAAGGACTGATATCCAGCATCTCTTGGATTTGTCATTCAATACCCACCAATGCATGAGTATTACCAGTATGGCCAATTTTTTAGCAACATCAACTGGGTAGTGATGTGATAGCAAAAGACTCTTCTATGAATCCAAGAAAATCTTTGAAACACATTGGGAGAAAAAACAAATCAACAGGAATACATGTAGCCAACACAAACATCACCAGAGATAAAGTTTAATCAGCATATGTGGTTCTTATTTGATATCATCTTTCATACGTGAAAATTGTTGGGAATCATTAGATGGAAAGCGTTTGGCCTTTTTGTAGGTGTACTGCTGGCTAAAATGAATATGTTAAGATGGATATATTGTAATACAAGAAAAGATAGAATAAGAAATGAAATCATTCGTAAAAAGATGGATGTAACATCAATTGAGGATAAATTGAGAGAATGATGACTTAAATAATTTAGATATTTACAACGTAGTTCAGAAGATGCACGGGTGTGAAGGAGTAATTGGATATATGTAAAAGAAAAAAAAGTAGTAGAGAGCAACCAAAAATTGTATAGAAAGAAGTAATATAGAAAGATTTAAAAATCTTTTCATCGTATAGGAAATATGACTTAAAACCAAGCAAAATAAAGAAAAAAAATTCACATAGCCAAACCCAATTAATTTCGGATCAAAGCTTTATCATTTTTGTTATTCTTGTTGCTTATCCCATACAGTAACTTGCATATTTATCCTAGAGAATTCCCTCAATATAAGGCTTGCGATAGCATGTAGCAAAACTGGAGTCTTGCATAGAAACAAGTAATTTAGGCATTTATCGTTTGTACTTAGTTTTTCAAGTTAGAAATTATAGCAAGGGTTGTCTTTTTTAGTGCTTTACATTGAAGCCTTCTAATCAACAGTGCTGGCCAAGATTTCAGGAGCATCTAAAATTAGCAAGAATGAGGACTGCCTCTCATTTGATCAGCCCTTCGAACAAGTTGTGTAAGATGATGAAGATCTATAAATAGCACATATATAAGTTTTAGAATTCTTCATTCCCTCCTTTCAATGCTCATCCTGCTCATCACTCGCCAACCACCTTCCAATGAAAGAATAACCATTAAATTATGTAACTACTGATCCCTTCTCACCCTAGCTTTAACCAGAAAGAATAATTTGATGGAAATTGGTTGCTTAAGCCATGACATGAAATTATATATGAGTTGGATCCAGAAGGCCTACCTCTCTCAAATGACATATGATGGGCATCCTTCCAGTACTTTTCACGTTCTTATTTAGCACAACTCTTTATGCTTCCTCACGATAATTTTAATATGGCCTCACTCCAGATTAAGTACAAACTACCCATACCTAAGATTCAAAATATTAGCCCACAGCTCTTTTTCAGCCATTAAAACCACTGTACTGGTTCCTTTTCTAAGTTGGAATATATTGGTCCCAGGATTGGTGAAAAAGCCCCTCCTTGAAAGACTACGACTCAAACAAGAATACATGCCTCTATTTCTTTTTTAAAAATAAAATAAATAAAATAAAATAAAACCCAGCATGAAAACTTTTTTCTTGTACAAATCTTTAAACGCTCCAATTTCCCGCTAAATTTGTGCAGAAAAAAAATTATTAATTATTGCAATGCAACAAGGAGAAAAAGATACAAAGAGACCAACTTTATCAAAAACCAACAATTAAAAAAAAAAGAAAAAGAAATGCAGAACATGTATCACAGTCATAAAATTTAATAATGGTGCTGCAACAAGAAAAAAGAAAACCTATCAAAGACAAGAAACAATCTCCATTAAAATCTAAGTGTCAAGGCAAGAAACAAATTCTCCATTAAAAAAAATGAAGCCCATAACAAAAACTTTTATAACAAAAAAACAATCTTTGAGAACAATTTCAAATTTGAAGAAGAAATCATCAAAATAGATATATTTTTAAGATCACATCCGCTTACCATTTCATATCGATCGCTGATCTAGTGCCGCTCCACCATCCACTCTGGATTCAAAAGCTCCAAATCCAAGGCCTCCACCTTAGAGAAGAGCCCTACAGAGCGGTTCCCTCCTTCAGCAACTAACAAACCGCCACCGTCCTCGAAGACAAAGGCCACATTCCCCTCGCAAGAACGAATCAAGCCAAGATCCGAAGCTCCGTCAGAAAGCCAACCGAAACGCCCAAGAGTCCCTTCCACGAAGCCGAACCGCGACCAAGGAACGGCAAAGGAGGGTGGATTCCAGCGAAGCAACGGCTAAGCTCCAGCGAGCGAGAGGGGTTTTCCGGCAGCTACGAGAGAGAGAGAGAGAGAGAGAGAGAGGGAGGGAGGGAGGGAGCTCTGAAGAACGGAAAGAGGCCTCTCTTCCGAAGAAAAAATAAATAAAAATAAATAAAATAATAAAGGAAAAGAGTGGGCTATTTATAGTCCAAAATAAAAAAATAATTAAAAAAAAAAAGGAGATAAAAAAAATAAAGCGGTAGTTGCGGGGTGGGTCGGCCAAAAGCCAATTTACCATGTTAGCCTCCACTTTATGATCAATTTTGCACAGCAAGTGCCTAAACGGGGCATCAGAGATGAGGGTATTTTGGTCAATACAAGAGCAACAGCGTTTTATCGTGAGAAGGGCTCCGAGAGAGAGATCGCGCGAAATAATAACCGACGAAAGGTAGACGGTTCGACGCGAGTGGGACGAAGGGCGGTTGATTAAACGAAGTGCAATGGGATTAGCTGGCGGTTGGCGCTTTTCGTCGCGACAAAACTTTAAGACATGACATATATATGTCATAATTTTTCCCTTAAAAATAACATATATCCCGTAACTTTTTCATCCCCTCTTCAGATATATTATATATTAAATTAATCAATACAATATAACATATATATTTTAAAAAAAATAAAATTAAATAAAATTTTAATTTATATATATATATATATATATATATATATATATATATATATATATATAAAATTTAATATCGATTTATTTTGAATAGAATAAAGTAGAGGAGTAGATTCATATAGCCTATTATATAATTAAAAAAGACTTAATGAATGTATATGTAAACAATCATAATATATAACCACGTGAATGGATTGATCTAATCAATTTCAAAAAATTGCTATTAATTTATGCATCCTTGATGTAATTTATGATTCAAATTGTTAAGTCAAGGCATAAATTCAATGCTCAGAGCCGTAACAATGGACATAATGCCTACTTTAATCTAGCTCTATCCAATTCTACAAATAAAGAATTAATATTTTAATAATCAAAACCACTTAAAAACATAATTATTTCACTTCATCAAGTCACACATCACATGATTTTTTTTTTTTTCCAAGCAAATGATCACACCACTCTAGCACGAGTCGAACCCGATAGATCAGAGTACATAATTTGCTGCAAAATAACAGAGTAAGGGTCAAAATACCATCCCCACTAACCAAGGTGTTGAGCAGCAATAGAGGCAACCCAATCGACCGTAGCATTGGCTTTCTGATAGACATGACGGATCAGTGGCGCACAGATAGACTGAAGAGAAGCCCAAATATCACAAATCAGGGGATTAAGAGGGGAGCAAAGGTCTGCATCCCGTCTAATCCAACGAACAACCGTGAGAGAATCTTCCTCGATGATCAATCAGCGTGAGCCCAAATAATGGACCGCATAGATGATACCAGCCCAAGCAGCCTGAAGATCAGCCATAGGGACCGAAGTGTCGAGAGAGCCATGTCCATCTGTCGCAAGCAACACTCCCTCTAGCCCTCTAATAACAAACCCGAATCCAGTAAGATGACCCGATACAGTACCATCAAAGTTCACTTTGACATAACCCGGAGATGGGGGCTCCCAAAAGATAAAGATCGTAGTATGGTCAAAACAGCATGGGAGTCCTAGAGGTTGGGTTTGTCAGAGTGAATATCATAATCAGAGCAGAAGTACTCCATTGCGAGGAATACGGTAGTGCGGATGATCACTTGAGGCGAGACCGACTGCTCCGTAAAAACAAACTGGTTCCGGATCAGCCATATATGATAAGCCATATATGCAGAAAGGATACCCTGAGAGCGAGGACCGTGCTGGACAGACAGTCGGATGGCATGTAGAAATGAAAGCCGAGTGGAGCCCTCCTTCGACATCCATGGGGTATATGAAGTCGCTACCAAATCCGGAATGCACGAGAACATGTGAGTAAGACGTGCTCAACCATCTTCTCCTGTAGTCCACATATTGAGTAAAGAGGCAAAATGAAAAGATTACGGCGAACCAAAAGAGAACAAGTAAAAAGCAATCCTACACCAGCTTCCACAAACAGAGCCTGATCCTAGGACGAATGAGCATATGCCAGATTCAAGCCATATCACCCAGCTCAGATGTTCAAGGGCGGAAGCGGTCTGACATAACATGATCTCAATAACAATAGAATGAAAAAGATAATCATACCAATACTAAAAGCACCAGCTTCCATTACAAATCCATGCATTTAATAAGTATTAAAAGATGAAATGTTGCCTCTATAAATTTTAATTTTTTTATAGTATTTAATAGAAAACTCTTTTTTTTAAAAAAGATAATTTTTTTATTTATCTTTTAAATTGTTAACCTAGTGGTAAATCAATAGGGATTGAAGGAAAGAATTATTTAGAAGATGAAAAAATGAAAATATTAAAATTAATAAAATATTAAATAATTTTATCACTTTTATAACAAAATATAATTAAGAGAAAAAAATTTACATTTTTACAATTTAAATCAGAAATTTTTTTAAAAATTTTTTTTATTTTATTTTATTTTTATCCTTGAGAGAGAGAGAGAAACAAAGTGGGAGAAGGTCGACGGTGACAAGAGACGTTTCCGTCTGATTTATTGTGGATTTAGGCCATATGCTTTTACTGTAGGATTTATTTATTTATTTTAGGGTTAACGCGGAAGAAGCAAGAACAAGGAAGAGAGCGGGTCAATGACGACTTGCCCTTCGGGTCAGCGAAAACGAGTTCCCATCGGGCGGCTCGAGCCAATCACAATCCAAGGGGGGTCTCCCTCACGAGCCGCCGCTAAATTAATCAGCCGCGCCGCACGGCGCACCAATTCCACCATCTTTTTACCGAGTCTAAAGTCCCGTTTAACGCACCGATTCCATCATCCTTTTACCAAGTCTAAAGTCCCGTTTAATAACACCTTTATCAAAAAAAAAAAAAAAAAGTCTCATTTAACGCGCAGAGCAGGACTCGCTTACTATCGTTCGATGGTTCCAAAAAAAAAAAAATTTACTGTAATCAAATCTCTATCAATTTATTGTTACTTAATATTTAAAATTATTTTTTAAAATATTTATAGAGCTTAGATTCGTTATATTTATCTTAAAGCTAATTCTGCTGCAAATTGAGTAGCTCATCATTCTAACTTTTAAATTTAAAATTTAAGTAACCTTTTTTATTTATTTTAAAATAAATTTTATATTCTAATTTATTAGGATTGATTTGCATTAGTTAGTATGATTATTCATTAAAAAAAAATCTTCTTTAACTCGCAGACGGACTTACTATCATCCGATGACTTCGAAAGAATTGCTATAATCAAGTTTCTACCAATCATTGCTATTTGATATTTATCGTGAAGCCAATTCTACTATAAATTAGGTGGCCATAAATTTAATTTTTTTTAATTTTTTTAAAATAAATTTTATATTTGATTTATTAGGATTGATTCGCAATTAAATTAGTATAATTATTTGTTAAAAAAAAAAAAAGCACAAGGCAGCGTTGGCACCTGAAACATTTATGAGAAAGTGACAAAAGGTCCCTTTTTACTTCCTAAAACTACTGATACGTCCTTCCTCACAGTTCAACTCGACAGTGCCCATCTTGGGATCATATAACAATAAATACTACAACGTACGCTGTGTTCTTTTGCACTGGAGGCGGTTCAACTCGTGTCAACTCTTGTGTCTAGGAGTTTGAGCCTACCTCCACTCCAACCATTTCGCTTAACAGTTGATGCATGTTAGCTAAGTATTTCACGCTTAATAATGATAAGTATATATATAATAATTAAGTGAGATTATTGTACACATATATATATATATATATATATATATATTGTGTGGCGTACGATGTGAACTGCACGTAAATTTTGTCTTCATTTTTGGGCCAACATCACTTTTATAAGGTTTTAGATTTAATTGGATCAATTATCAAGTAAATCATAGTTTAGGCCAAGCATGTGAACCTGAACCGAGCAATGGATAAGCATTATCATTATGGATATGGTTGGTTGGCTATGAGGAAAAGCGTTGTCTATATCTTATGGTCCACAAGTTGCAAGTGGGTGGCAACCAAGTGGCTTAGCTTATTTTAATATATATATATATTGATGCATTAAATTGCTTAAGCACCATCACATATGCCATTGAAAGATTTGGCTTTAGATCTTAGAGCGTAGAGCTCATGGCAGTACCCATCCATCCTTCTTAAGATCATGCAATTTTGGCCCCATCATTTTTTAGCCATTATTCATGATGGATTTAACTAAGTTAAGTGTAGTGAAATTTATGCATGGCACGTATGGTAAGTGTAACGTCTCAAGCCCTTTATTAGCCTAAATCATGTGGCTCAAAAAACTCGAGTGAAAGTAAGGTAATGTTTGATAGAAAAAATATTATTCATGGATAAGTGTACGGATAAAGTTTGTCCCCTTGTTATCCCTAGGGATAGCCTTTGGCTATCCCATTGATCATATCAAATGCAAAAAGGTAAATCCATAGGATAACTTTTTTTTACTCTTATTTGGAAGAATAATCAGCTATTCTTACATTTTTAGGGAATAAATTGAGGGGATATTCCATGGTTAACCATGGATTATTCCTTTGGTTAACTTTATTCCCAACTATCCCTTATAGTTATGGCTTTTGGGAATAAGAGGGGATATCCAAGGGATATCTCTTCTTATCCCCTATTTCAAATACTACCTAAATGAATAAAAAATAATCTTAAATTATAAGCATATAACACTTTCTTTTTCATCCAATATAGGATTAAATTTAGAATATCATAATCTTTCATCCTTACGTCACACCATAACTTGATGTTGTTTGGTCTTCTTAGTGCATGCACCTCTCACTTTACCTTCTAATTATTTAAGCAAAAAAATCTATGGACCCACTGCTTGTTCATGCTTATGATGGCCATGTACCATAAAAGCATGCTCGCCACAACAACCTGCTTTTTAAGTCCAGCAATGGCAAGTGCCTAAAGGTGGAATCTCCATTGATGGAAAGCACAATTTAATTAGTTACTAAAAGGCTAAAAGAAAATAATAAAACAAAGGCTTCTCCATCACCAAGAGGCGAGCCTTGAAATGCACCTGAAAAGAATGGACAAGGCTCAGGCTTTTCGAAATTTTAAAGACAATCAAAAAATTAATAATTCAATGTCTTCAGTTATAGTGATGGCTTGATATAAAAGCAGCCTTTGGAAGCATAGAGGCCATGACTTAAATGCTTCAGGATAGAAAGCTGTTCAAGAGATGGTGATGTACTTAGCAATGTACTTAGCAATGTATTTGGTAGATGTTGAGGATAGGTATGGATTAAGACATCAGCAAACATGCTTGCATGTTTAGGGGAGAAGGCCAGAATATTTTTGATGAGTATATCTAAACAAGGTCCATCGGATTGCATTGACAGCTCGAGTCGATTGATGACTGATTTGATATAGTATCGGATAGTGAATTGTAGCAAACCAAATTTATAGACAAGAGAGAAGAATAGAAAAGAAGAATAAAAAGAGAATGGAGAGATAGATAGAGAGAGAGAGAGAGAGAGAGAGAGAGAGTAGCTCGTGAAGAGGGTTGTGATGGATGGGAATGGATGATGAACAATGAATGATGGATAAGCATTTGATGAAAGGATTAGGATTTTTTTTTTTTTTTGTCTACATGAGAAAAACATTGGATAGAAGAATTGAATTAGAAGAAGAAGCTTTTGGTAGTTATTAAGGTATTGTTTGATAGAAAAATAGTTATCCCTGGATAAGTGTATCGAATAGAGTTTATTCAGGGGATAGCTAAGAAAATATCTAGCTTTTTATAATAATAGTTTTGCTCTTATGGGATAAGTTCAAGGAAAAATAGCTATTTCTTCAGTTTCTAGGGACTAAGTTTAGGGGATAACCCATGTTTAACTCTCTCGTTAACTTTTTTTTCAATTATCCTTCATAGTTATGGGCCTATGATTTTTGGGAATAAGAGGGGATATCCCATGATATCCCTTTATTCCCTATTTCAAACACACCCTAAGGTAGTGTTTGATAGAAAAAATATTATCTATGGATAAGTGTACGGGATAGAGTTTACCCCCTGGCTATCCCTAGGGATGTCCCATTGATCATATCAAATGCAAAAGGTAAATCCATAGGATAACTTTTTTTTACTCTTATTTGGAGGGATAACCAGCTATTCCTGTATTTTCTAGGGAATAAATTGAGGGGATATCCCATGATTAACCATGGATTATCCCTTTGGTTAACTTTATTCCCAGATATCCCTTATAGTTATGGCTTTTGGGAATAAGAGAGATATTTCCTCTTATCCCCTATTTCAAACACTATCTAAATGAATTGAATTGAATTCAAATATGAACTTGATACACACAAATCATTTTGAATGGCTGAACTGATTTTGTTCGAAACCAGTATAATTCGATATATCTCAAATCGACTGATTCAGAATGACTCAACGATGGTGGCAACCTAAGTTTTGAGAAATATAAGCTTAAATTTTTAAATAATCATTAATATTACCATTAATTAAAGATACAAAAATGATGCACTAGATGAAATAGTTATTAGATTTTAATTTGAAAAACTAGGAGAACTTATCTAGTTCAAGATATCATCAAATGATAAAGTTATTAGTTGCATTGGTTATTCTATATTGAGGGTATACTCTCATGCATTTAGTGTACTCGAATCCTCGATCTTGTCAATGTTCCTTGAGTTATGCTCAGCCTTTGTGGTAAAAAAACTTTCAAACTGAAGAGAATACCTTCAACATGCTATCAAATTTTCCATCATGACTCGCCACATTAACTTTCTCAATTTAAAATTAGAACCAAAGATCCCAATACTCAAAGAGATGGGATCTTAGACATTTAATTGAAGAAAGCTGCTACAGTGATGCACCTTTTCAGTGCCAGTGGCATGGGAAGTGAAAGAATAATCTTGGAGGCTTTGAAGGTAGTTGGTTTAGTTTGATATTGTTTTATTTTTTTCTTTAAATCCATTTGGTTTAGTGCATGTCTTTTCAGGCGGGTAGAAGGTCCTAGCACTTGAAAGAAATTTTAATGTGTTTGAAGAATAAGTATAGGGTCCTAACAAAGTCTTAAATCAAGTCGATGATAACGGCTTACACCATGTCTCAAACAATCTCACATCTGATTTGCATAATTGAAGTTGATGTTTCTTTTAATCTGGCTTAAATATCCAAATTCAAGAACATCAAGTTCAAGGTGGAAAGAGATAAGCTCCAAACTATCATAAGTGTGGAATTTGGAACAAGACCTGGTCCATATACCTACCGGGAAGGCTAATCAATCATGACTAGGTCAAGTTCATGTACGTTCTTGGCTGTTGTGGGCCAGACCACCAACATTAGGTAGGGCTGAATTGTGGCCACTAATTTGGATCCAGGTCTAGGATCCAAAGATCAATTTGAGGTTGTAATATCCTCACAATCCGGAGCTCATCCCGTTTCACCGTATTCTTTTGAGGGCCAGATACTTGGCATCGGAGTACCTGTGATTCGATGCTGTCACTCCCTTGACATCCTAAGGATACTGGATCTCCCATGCTTTGCTATGGCAGCGGCCCGTAGAGCGATTTCTATCTCCTAGGAGCCCCCTCCCTGAGGTTTGTTAATGTGAACTTTGATGGTGCGGTACAGATAGTGGTGCTAGATATGTTATTCGGACCGACGATGAAGACTCCTGGCAGCCGGTGGGGTCTCTCTTTAGGATTGTTCTGTCCCGGAAGCTAAACACAGCTTGGGCCGGTATAATCAGGGCTACACAACATCTGCGGGCTCAGAGGATCCTTATTGAGGAGATTCTACTATTATTGGATGGATTCTGAACAGGCGGACCGGGATAATACACATCATCTTCTTTGGGACATTTGGATGCTCTTGCAGGACTCGGCGACTACTATTATCCAACATGTTTACCGGAAGGCAAACAGTGCGGCTGACTGGATTGCCTCCTACGTTGCTCAGCATTCACTAATTAGATCTAGTTCAGGGAGACTTGATTCCACCCTCCCTATTAATGTATCTTTCTTTTGATCTTATGGGCGATCACCGTATCGGAGTTGTATGATCGCTCGATTGTACAAAAAAAAACCCTCACAACCTGTCTTATGTTGTAGAAAAAGAATAGTTTAAGAAGTTTATAACTAAAGTTTAATTGTTACTAATTAATTTTGACTCGAATTTTTAATGCCATATGGATATGGTTAATAATAAATTAATTGAGCTAGTATGTGGGTTTGAAGTGCTAGAAATAGTGTCAAGCTAGCTTAAAATGTGTAATAAGAAGAATGTCTAGTAACAAAAGAGGATTATAATATTTCATGAATAATTTTACATTATAAAATTTTTTAAGAGTTTATAATTTAAATTTATTTATATCAATTAATTATAACTCGAGTTTTGAATGTTACGTGAATCTGGCTGTTAATATGTCAATTTGACCAATAAAAGCTCGACTCAAAATACTATTAGGTAACAGTGATAACTATAGCATAGTTATTATCAAATTAAAAGAGTTTAGCTAAGTCAAGAAGATTCAGCAACTGAAAAAGATTTTTGAAAATAACACTAAATAACAATTTTATCCATGTGCTTTACCCAGAAAATAGGAAAGAAAAAAAAAAGTACAAAACTTTAGGCATATAGAAGTGCAAGATATTCTTGCCTTTTAGACATTCATGGAGGAAGACTATTTTTTTAAGTTAATTGAGCATCCACTCTTAAATTCATGCTCCATTTTTTACATTGACCATGCGGCTAGTGCCTTTTTTTTTTTTTTTTTTTTTTAAATAAAGAAAATCACATGGATCACAACCCACAAGCGAATAAAGTGAAGAATTTCTAAGACGAATATGAAAATCTTTTATAAAGATTTATACTGAGAACCTTATTGGCAGGGATGTTAATTCTCTAGGCTATATCCGAGTTGAGGTTGATCAATGCTAGTTAGAGTATTATGCTAGATCTAACTAGATTATTGATCTCATTTATTAATATAGGTTAATCCGGCTTTGATGGTTTAGTCTAGCAAACTATACTACCTACAAAATTGATAAACACAAATTCTTTTTCAAATTTCATACTAAATCAATTTATACTATGAAACATTAATTATTTTGAACCTGTCATTACAATATGTCAATTGGCCATACTCAAATCCATCCAAGTAATTAAGGAATTGCAATGGAACAACTTTGTGCCAACCAAATGCATCCAGTTTAACTGTTTAGATCCAACTCATGAAAAGTTGGATTCATAAATTAGCCAAATTGACCTAATTAACTTATTGCTATTCACAAAAAATGTAGTCTCTAATTAAGATGATATATATATAGGTCATTAAACTAGTCCCTCTATCATTTTACGCATTTATTAATTAACTTTACAAGTTCAACCTATTTAGTCCCCACTAGGACTAGGTCAAATCTCAAAGTCCAATTAGATAATGAATTGGTAAAAGATAACAATTCTAGAGTCATCGGCCAGCATCAATATAGTCTTTTTTTTATTTATTTATTTTAGGTACAATCGAATGATCACACTATTCTAATCCGATATAATCCTTTTTATTGATACAACCTAATTAACATCATATTTCACGACTCTAGTCAACTTAGCCGTAGCTTGAGAGCCGATCATGAGAGATGTCAATTTCCAAGAATTAAGACAAAGAAAGGGTCTTGCACCCTAGGGGATAATTAAACGGTCAGAGACACATGCCTTCACGCATCTAAGAGAGGGATGGGCATTGTTGTTGTGGGTCATAGGCATCTCCACATCAATCACACAAAGATAAAATTAGGGGAGCCAAGTGGTCTTTGGATACCTATCATTTGCCCCTCTTTTCCATCCCTTCTCTTTGGCCGTGGAAGATTCTCCAAAGTAATTAGAAATTGGGGTCTTGCCCATCGGTTCCATTTTGTCTATAATATATATAGCTTTTGTTGTTATATATTATCTTTGTCTTTATGTTTGTCCTTTATTTTGGAAGCATTTAAGCATGTGCCCTTGAACCTCCACGTAGCACGTATGCAATTGTTAAAAAAAAAAAAAAAAAACTCAGGCAAGTGGAGAGTATAATTAATAGAAAGGTGATGTACTTTTGGTGCCTCTCATTTCTATAGAATCCAGTGACCATGATTCAGAGGAGTTGGTGGCTAACCTCAGTGCCCTTCATGCATGAACTAGAATAGAACTCTGTGACGTCTTGACTACTTCACAGGGTAGCTAATCAAACTGTGCTTTTTTTTCTTAGATTGGTTTGTTAGGTAAAGAAAAATATGGTCCATGTCCTGACTAATGATATAACACTGGGAATAAAGGCAAGTACAGATTTCAATGACTAAATTCAATTCCATGACGTCTAAGATGAACCTTTTTCTTTTTTGTAGGTAACGGCTAGAAGAAGATTGGTTTGGATGATGAATGTTGGAAAGATTGTCAACCATACATAAAACAATGGAAATTAATTGGTTTTCTTGGTGATGGTGCTATCATGTTGAGAGCTAATTAAACTTTGGTTAACCAATAGTTGGGTTTTGTGCGTTAGATCATTTCCTTTGCTCTATGTATGATTTATTAGACTAGGGAGCATGCCAAAGCTTGATTGCTCATGCTATCGCAAAACATGGATAGCATAATACATAAGATATGAACGAATATAGAGAATTGAGCAAAAAAAAAAAAAATGATGTAGAATTAACATGGTTCAGCTACTAGCCTATGCTTATGAATTAAAGAAGAAGAGTTTTCTACTATCAAAAGGTGGAGTATTGAATACAATAAATGTCTTGCACACTGTTTTACTTAGGTTTTCTTCAAAAAATATTAGATCAAACCAGGCACCAAGCCAGAATCAAAAATATATAGGAGTTTGACCACTAAAATAGCCTCTCTAATAGAACCACAAGTGCATCAATTTCAGTCAAGGATTCATTTGATTCAGGTGTAACCTCTTAATTTAAATATGAATTAATATTTGATTCAATCCATCAGACTTTGTGTATTAGATTAGTTTGGGTGGGATTAATAATTCTACATCTGTCTCCATAATTTTAGGGTTTGGAGAAGACTGTTGGGGAGCATGGAATACCTCCAAGATCACGGCTATAGCGTATATGAGTAATACAAAAAAAAACTTTTACCGTTCTAATCTATGAGTACAAGATCATACCTTCAAATTTAAACTTTGGAACACTTTGATTCGATTGCTCGACCTCAACCTTTTAGCCTTCCGCCATATTCCGAAAATACCTTCCTTCTCTCACAAGATGGTGGGATCTCTCGGCCGACCTAGGTTTTTATTTTTCTTTTTCTCAAAAACGTTAACCCTAGCAACCAACTGAGAGGGTATTTATAGGGCTACAACAGGGACCAATAGGCAAATATGAAAAGGACTTCCTACGTAATTAAATCTCCCAAACCTACCCGGGTTAGGATTCAATTACGTAAATTACAATTCATTCCACTAAAGAATTATAATTGTACTCCTAATCATATTCGAATTTATATTTTGAGCCTTAATATTAAATACTTATTATCTCCCCACGTTAAGATTACAGATATCCACCAATTAAATTTAATTACTGACAATATAATTTAATTGGCTTTTATTATCCTTGAGACTTATCCACTTAACTTATTTGATGTATGGATTCAAAATCCACTTGCAAGATTTGATACAATCAAAACTTATATTATCAATCCAATTTATCAGGACGTAGTTTCTTCAACTATTAATATTCACCATATATATAATGTTATTGCCCAACCCACTGAGTTTATTGACTCATATAGAATCTCACTCTATATGTAATCAAAGCAATAATCACTACATACACGTGTCTAGAAATAGAATTCAGATTAAGAGCATAAGTAATCATAATATTCATGAGTTTTAAATTATTTATAAAGTCAGTATAAAATAATTAACTCAACTGAGTCCTGTTCAATATACACAAAGTGTACTAGCACAAATAGTTAGAATAAACCATTCCCCGTAGTCAAGACAGACTACTAAAAATTTATGCTACAGTTCTACTATGGTGTGTTTAATTCTATCTAAAACTGTGAATAATAAACTTGTTTTCCAAAAGAACCGATGATCTAGTCTTCTGTGTGTAAGCCGTACTCTACACACTAGATCAAATACTCTTTGTAAATACTAGACACATGCACATATATAGTAAATGGCATACATTGCTCAAAATGAATTCTCATTAAAATATAAAGACATAACATAAAGCATATCTTTTAGTCTATATCTCTATCAAAGACAACATGCCCTCCCCTCCCTAATAACCTAAAAGGATCGAGAAGCCATTATCAATTTTTTGAAAAAAAAAATGAAAAGAAGAAGATGGTTAGTGGGTTAAAGTCTTTATGAGAGAAAAGTATATAAAAAAAAGAGCAATAAAATATATAACCATAACATGTTAGATATCACTGAAGAATTTCCAACTATTTGTATTGGCATGGGAGATGAACTTCTAAAGAGTAAGGGCCGTTCTTAAACAATGTCCCCATGATGACTTAAATTTAGGACCATAAATGATATAAAGGAAACATCATTGAGGACTTAAAAGTTGTTGGCTCACCAAGAGAACGCCATCAGATCGAGCGCAATGAAGATGAAAACTAGGAAATATTCCAACAAAAAAACCTAGCAAGCAACATCTCCATAAGAGCTGATGTGCAGCATCTTGGTAGGAGCTAACAAATGAAAGTTTCAATAAGAGCTAATGTGCTCTCATTAGAAAACAGGGTTATAGATTGAAGAAACATGTCAAAACTTTTAAGTTTTTTTTTTATTTCAAAAATGTTCAAATTTTAAAAAGAAGTTTTATTTATTTTTATTTTCAAAGATTAATATTTTTAAAATAAATCAGTTTAGTTAATAGTCCCCACATTGGATATTTAAATATAGTAATGCCTGCATTTATTGATATCTAGTTGATCAAGGTGTAAATCGCTCAAGTTGACAATAGCTTGTGCAACTAACATAAAACTAAATTTTACTTTGTTTCTGGTTAATAAGTAACACTAAGCATAAATTAATGGATTACGTAAGTAAAAAATTAAAAAACTTTTATAAAATAATACATAACATTAATTAAAAATTGATAACTTACAATTCACAACTTTATATGCCATTGATATAATAATACTTATAAATTTTGATGTATTTTTAACTAATACTCAAAATTATTAAAATAATAACTTTTATATCATCATATTCAAAATTTTCAACTCATCCATCATTAATAATTTTAATTTTATCATATTAGTAATGCTCTATAGTCTCAAACTATGGTAACATATATCCCTATTATTTAATATTTTTTAATATAACATTTTCATCATAGATACTAAGATTTTTAGTGACGAGACATTCTTGTCCCTAATTAGTTTTTAATTTTGATTGAAAATTTTTGGTGATAACTTAGTTTCATCAATAAATATTAATATATAAATGTTTTTTATAATATTTTTTAAAAATAAGCTATTTATTGATGAGACAAAAATTCATCATGCATATTTTCTTTTGTAAAATTGTTATAAAATAGTTTTTGTTGCTAGTTATCCATATAATTTTTGCAATCACATTATTTTGTGGAAAAATACTTATCATTTGACATTGAATATGATTTTGATACTATATAACATTTTCAACAAAATAATTTTTGTTGCTAATGATGATGCATATAATTTTAATGATGATGACAATATTTCATATTTGAATATACTTTTATTGATGGTGCATATAATTTTATAGCAAAATATTGACTATTTGATGGCAAATATGATTTTTTCATTAATATATTTTTTAATAAATTTTCAACAAAATAATTTTTATTTATAATTATCTATATAATTTTAGTGATGATAATATTTCATCATTAAAATGTTTTATTAGTAATGATTTTATCGCCTATACATCTTTTGTATAAATTTTTAATGAATTATTTTTTGCTAATTATCTATATAATTTTTAGTGATGATAATATTTTGTCATTGAACATATCTTAATTAGTGATACATATAGTTTTATTGTATATTGACTATTGAGTTATGAACATGATTTTATCGCTTATATGTCTTCATATAATTTTTAAATGAAATAATTTTTGTTGCTACTTATCTATCTTATTTTTTGTAATAACAAAATTGTATCATTGAATATACCTTTATTGAAGATGCATATAATTTTATGGTTAAATACTAACTATTTTATGTCACCTATACATCATCCAACTTTTCAAATAAATAATTTTGTTACTAATTATCTATATAACTTTTCTTGCAAAGCTATTTGATATGTATTTTTATATTTAACATTAACTTTATATTACAACATCTAGCTATTTTAATGGAAATATTGAAAGAACAAACATTAACATTATACAAAAGTTTATCTTGATGTATGTCCATATTTTAATTGCATATGATTTTGATATCTACTATAGGAAGATTTTCTTTTTTCTTAAATAAGTATATAATGGATTCTAAATTTTGATATCAATAATTATAATTGTTATTATTAATATTTTCTTTTTCTTAATTTTAGATAAGGAAAGTGAAATCTAGTGATTCTACAAAGATCTTGTACAAAGGATAAGGAGGTTGAGAAGAGTTAGATCTTTTAAAAAGTTATTTTTAATAAGTATGCAAAGCATTCTAGATTTAAATAAAAATAATGATGACTGATGTGGCTGATCAGGCCACATGATCCGCAAGAGGAAGGGATCACGAACCTACGTCGCACGGTTTGGCGCATTTCAACCCTTTGGCATTGGGCTCATCCCGGTCGCGGCCCATCTCGGCCTCGGCGTCGGCCGCGGCCCATCTCGGTCCTAGCGACGGCCGCGGCCCATCTTGGCCTCGGCGTCGATCGTGGCCCATCTTGGTCCTGGCGACGGCCGCGGCCCATTTTGGCCTCGGCGTCGGCCGTGGCCCATCTCAACCTCGGCATCGGCATGGTCCATCTCGGTCTTGGCAACGGCCGCGGCCCATCTCGGCCTCGCATCGGCCATGGTCCATCTCGGCCTCGGCATCGGCCACGGTCCATCTCGGTCCTGGCGATGGTCGCGGCCCATTTTGGCCTCGGCGTCGGTTGCGGCCCATCTCGGCCTCGGTGTCGGCCGCGGCCCATCTCGGTGTCTGCATCGGTCGCGGCCCATCTCGATCTCGGTGTCGGCTGCGGCCCATCTCAGCCTCGGCATCGGCCTCGACGTTGGCCTCGGTGTCGGCCTCGGTGTCAGCTTCGGTGATGGTTCTCCTCGGCCCTAGGAGCAACTCAGTTATCCGTCGATCTCATAGCGCCCCCTCGACCAAGCTACGTGGCCCACTTCCCCAAGGATGGCGGGTTACTCTGCCACGAACATGCCTGGCAACATGTGCAATGAACGCCTCCCCCTGGTGCCACTAACAGCGGATGTGGCCATCCACGTTCAACCCCACTACCCGTCTTTTGCGGCACGTTGAAGACCAGAAATCAACAACCATCCAAAAAAGGATCCGACTGTGATGAACGAAGGGTAAGAGGGATCCCCTGAATAGGTATATAAAGGCCCTAACCCTCAAGGGGAAGGACCCAATCTCTACTCTCTCATTCAGATCTGTTCTCTAAATCGCTGACTTGAGCCTCGGAGGGTCCCTGCCGGAATCACCAGTCTAGGACTTTTCTTGCAGGTTTCCGGCTGAAGGAGATGGTCCCTGTCATTCCTCTGGAGGCCTGCAAAGCATTTCTATCACCTGACGCTCTCTCAAAAGTGATTTGGCAGCAACAGATTAGCGCGCCAGGAAGGGGGGCGGGGCGCAGCGCGTAGAGAAGAAAGTGACAGATGCAAACCAGTAAGCTCCCAATTTACAACCCCCATTCCTCCTAACCAGAAGAAGAAATGGTGGTAACCCATGCTCAAGAAGCTTCCACTAGCCTGGCTAGGGAGCAGCAAGTGAGGGCCGAGCAGCCGGAGGCCCTCCCGCCGGTTCATCCTTCACCACCACACCAAGGTGATAGGGTCACCGCCCTTGCTCAGGAGGTGCGGTCCCTTGCAGCGGTGATCCACGAACTTCAACAACAATCAGCGACCGCTCAACCTTACCACAACCCCAGTCTTTGGGAGAAGTTGTGGCACAGCCCAGTTAACAGTCCACCCGTGGGTGACACTCCCGACGGGAGGTTCACCGCCGTCGGGACGCCCCCGCGGGGAGGAGATCTTCTGACAGTCCCTCTCCTCGGCAATCCCGGGACAAGGCCCCAGGGAAGGGTGTATCCCGTCGACGCTATCCCTCTCCCCATCCTTCTCTACTTCATCCAGGGAAGAGTCCATTGGTGAGAGGATCCACCTCCGCGCGGAGAAGTGACTGGAAGAGCACTATCGGCGCTTGGAGGAGCTCAGCCGACGACTGACAAGTCAATCGAAGGCGAAATACAACAGCCGCCCTCCTTTGATTAGGCGGATCATGGAAGAACCCATCCCTTTCCGATTCCGCCTTCCTCAGCTAGATCCCTATGACGACACTACCGATCCCTTGGACCATTTGGAAAGTTATAAGGTGCACATGCAAGTCCAGGGGGCATCAGATGCTCTTTTATGCATCACCTTCCCAGCCACTCTATGAAAGGTTGCAAGGGCTTGGTACTCCCGTTTACCTCCCTGTAGTATCAGTTCATTTCGACAGTTGGAGAAAGCTTTTCTCGCCCACTTCGACGCGAGCCAAAGGATCCCTCGGGTGGCCGACAGCCTCTTTACAATCCAACAAAAGAGTGGAGAGACTCTTCGGAACTTCATGGCCTGCTTCAAAGATGCGGCGATGGAGGTTTATCATCTCGATGACTCGGTGGCCACTTTGGTCTTGAAGCATGGGCTCCGTCCTTCCCGCTTGCGTACTCATTGGACAAGAAGCCCCCGAGTTCTATGTGGAGCTGCTGAGTCGAGCTCAAAAATACATCCGCGCTGATGACGCTGATTCCTCTCGGCGGGAAACTGATGAGGGCCCTAGCAAAAAGCAAGCCCGATCAGAGTCTGGTGGGTCTCAAGCAAAGAAGCTCGATCCGCCTCATCGGCCAGACAATCGGCCACGGACTTTCGCCCCTGTAGGTGAGCGTTACACCCCTCTATTAGCCCTGATTTTCCACATTCTTATGGAAATCGAGGGTGAATCCTATCTTAAGCGTCCTGCACCCTTGAAGCCTGGGGCTCCCCGCAACAAAAATCTGTATTGCCGTTTTCATCGAGATCACAGCCACGACACGGAAGACTACCGATAGCTAAAGAGGGCTATAAGGAGCTCATCCAGCAAGGTCATCTCAGTCAATTTGTCCGAAGAGGGAATCCAGTAGCGCCGGGCCCGTCGGCACCATCGGCTCAGCAAGCCATTATTGACAACGCCCCGATCGAGAAGACTGTGGCGATGGTCTCCTGGGAAGCAGGTGGCACTTCAAAAAGACCTCAGGGGGTGAGAGAGATAGTCCTGTAATCCCTTTTACCGAAAAGGATTTAGAGGGGGTAAATAACCCAAATGATGAAAGCATCGTCGTATCTATAACGATTGCTAAACATCCTGTAAAAAGAATATTAGTTGATAGTGGAAGCTCAGCTGATATTTTGATGTATGAAGCATTTGTTTGTATGAACTTGCCTTCAGACTCCCTTTGGCCGGTAACAATGCCTCTCGTAGGCTTCACCAAAGACTCAGTGATAGTTGAGGGAGAAATTGCTCTTCCCGTCACGGCTGGGACCCCACCCTGCCAGAGCACGACCTTCATGAAGTTTCTGGTGGTAAGAGTTCCTTTGGCATACAATGCCATTCTCGGGAGGCCGGGCCTAAATTGTTGGACGCCATTATCTCAATGAAGAGGTTACTTGTGCGATTTCCCACCTATCATGGATCGGGGAGATGCGGGGAAAAAGAGTCCGACGCCCCTTTGCTACCACACGGCCCCTAGTCCTCAGTCGACCGACAATTCACCGACTCCTAAGTTGATAGACCCGAGAGAAGCTGAGAAGAGGGAGAACTGGCGGGGCATCTATTGACTTTCCCCCTAGGAGAGGACTCAACGAGAACCGTCCAAATCGGAGCCTTTCTTCCTGAGGAGGCAAGGAGCCGACTCCTCGGTTTCCTCCGAGCCAACTCCGATATCTTCGCATGGTTACCGACCAACATGCCAGTATATCGGCGGAGGTAATCACTCACAAACTTAACATTATATTCAACTGCAGGGCGGTCTGGCAAAAGAAGAGGAGCTTTGCCCTCGAGCGACAGAAAGCCATCGACGAGGAGATCCGCAAACTGATCGCCGCCGACCACATTCGGGAGGTCCATTACCCCAATTGGTTGGCTAATGTGGTGATGGTCCGGAAAGCCAATGGAAGCTGGAGGATGTGCGTCGACTTCACCGACCTCAATAAGGCCTGCCCCAAGGACAACTTCCCGCTCCCTAGGATTGACCAGTTGGTGGATGCCACCTCCGGCCACGAGACTCTCAGTTTCATGGATGCCTTCTCAGGGTACAACCAGATCAGAATGGAGCCGTCAGATGAGGAGGCTACATCATTCATGACCGAGAAAGAAATCTACTGCTATAAAGTCATGCCCTTCTGACTAAAATATGCCAGGGCTACCTATCAGAGGCTGATGAATAAAGTCTTCAAAAGTTATATCGGGTGCAATATGGAGGTATACGTGGACGATATGCTGATCAAAAGCATCCGAACCGAAGACCACATATCTGACCTGATGGAGACCTTCAGCAATCTTCGTCGGTTTCGGATAGGCTGAACCCCTGAAAGTGTGCCTTCGGAGTCGCAACGAAAAGTTCCTGGGGTTCATGGTGATGCAATGAGGAATAGAGGCAAACCCAGATAAGATTCAAGCGATCCTAGACATGAGGCCACCGGGGAATAAAAAGGAAATTCAGCGTCTGACCGGAAGGCTAGCAGCTCTGAGTCGTTTCCTGTCTAGATCGACCGAGCGATGCCTTCCCTTCTTCAAGGCCTTATGAAAAGTCAATGGCTTCGAGTGGACGACTGACTGCCAAAGGGCCTTCGAGGAACTAAAGAATTTCTTGTTGACTCCACCACTATTGTCGAAACCTGTGGAGGGGGAGGATATCTTTTTGTACCTAGCCACTTCTCAAGAGGCAGTCAGTTCCATCCTCGTCTGAATAGACCCCGAAGGAATGCAGAGGCCAGTGTATTACACTAGTAAAGTGCTTCATGATGCCGAGACCAGGTACACCAAAACTGAAAAAATTATTTTCGCACTAATAGCATCGGCTCAACATCTCAGGCCTTACTTCCAAGCCCACTCAATCGTGGTACTGACGGACCAGCCTCTGAGGATGATCTTATCTCGCCCTGACACTTCCAGTCGGCTGGAAAAGTGGGCACTCAAGATGGGAGAATTCGATCTGACCTTTAGACCGACGTCGGCTATGAAGTCCCAGGTCTTGGCAAATTTTTTGGTCGAATGCACTTGGACCGATGAGCAGGTCAGGGAGCCCTCGACGAAGTCTTGGGAGGTGCCGACCACTGATCCAAGGAGGGATTGGATTCTTCACATGGACGGGGCCTCAAACTCCCAAGGAAGCGGCGCCAGACTCATTCTTGCCGGACCCGACGGTGTAGCAATCGAGTATGCTCTCCGCTTTCTCTTCCCTACCATGAACAATCAAGCCGAGTACGAAGCCTTGTTGGCCGGGATGAGGCTTGCCAAAGAACTTAAAGTAGAGCATCTCAAAGCATACACCGACTCCCAACTCGTCTCGAGGCAAATCACTGGGGAGTATGAGGCTCGGGACCCCATCATGTCCTGATACCTGAGCAAGGTCCAATCACAGTCCCTCCTCTTTGCTCATTTCTGTGTCAGCTATATTCCTCGAAAAGAGAATGCCAGAGCCGACGCGCTGTCCCGATTGGCCACGATGGTCGACGGATCCCTGGGAAGGACGTATGTGGAATACTTGGAAGACTCGAGCATCGAGACTAAGGAGTAAGCATTGCCCATCGGCCAAGAGCCGACATGGATGGACACCTATGTCCAGTATCTCACCGATGGTATCCTTCCCGATGACCCCTCCGAGGCCAAACTCCTCAAGTGGCGAGCTTCCAAATTTCTAATAATAGATGGACGCCTGTACTGGAGGTCCTTCTCGTATCCCCTCCTCAAGTGTGTCGGTCTCGCCGAGGCCGACTACATCCTCCGTGAGATTCACGAAGGTGCATGCGGGAACCATCTAGGGGGCAGAGCGCTGGCGTATAAAGCCCTCCGTCAAGGCTACTATTGGCTCACAATGCGGAAAGACACGACCGACTTAGTACGGAGTGTGACAGTTGCCAACGGCATGCCAACGTCCAGCGGCAGCCCACTTCTCATCTGAGTCCCATCTTCGCTCCCTGGCCCTTCGCCCAGTGGGGGATGGACATTTTGGGACCATTTCCCCCTGCCTCCAGTCAGCGAAAGTTCTTGCTGATTGCTATCGACCATTTCACCAAATGGATAGAAGCTGAAGCTCTAGCCAAAATAATCGAAGTGAGAGTGAGAACCTTCTTCTGGAAGTCTATAATTTATCGTTTTAGACTCCCCAATACTCTCATCACAGACAACGGCCGACAGTTCGATAATGCCCCCTTTAGAGAATTTTGTATTGAGTTAGGAATCAACCAAAGATTCACCTCTGTCGGTCACCCACAGACCAATGGGGCGGCAGAGGTAACTAACCGTACTATCCTTCAAGGGCTTTGGACATGGCTCGATGACTTCAAAGGAAGATGGGTGGAAGAACTTTCCTATGTCCTATGGGCCTACCATACAACTCTGAGGACTCCAATCGGCGAAACTCCATTCAGTCTTGTCTTTGGATCCGAGGCCGTCATTCTAGTGGAAATCGGGGTCCCTAGTCCTTGGGTGGAAGCCTACAATGAGGAGGACAACTCAGCACAACTAAGGGCCAACTTGGACCTCATCGAGGAGAAGCGTGATCAGGCGTGGATCAGGATGGCTGCTTATCATCAGAAAGCGGCAAGGTATTACAACGCCCGCGTTAGACCTGGGTGTTCTGTCCTGGAGACTTGGTCCTTCGGAAGGCCGAGGTCTCGAGGCAAACAGAGGGAGGAAAGTTATCACCCAACTGGGAGGGGCCCTACCGGGTCATGGAAGCCCTTCACCGAGGAGCTTATCGAATCAAGGAGCTCAACGGAAGACCGCTCCTCCGAACTTGGAGTTCGACAACCTTCGCCGATACTATCAGTGATGTACTCGACCGAATGTTCGTAGGTTTGAATACCTCATCCTTCAATCTTATTAAATAAAAGTGCACTTTTATGCATTATTTGCATTGCCTCTTTGTTCTATGACCACGTGGCAAAAGCCCGACTTCAGCATCGGCACCAAAGCCCGACTCCCATGTCGGCACTAAAGCCCGACTCCCGTGTTGGCACAAAAGCCCGACTTCAGCGATGGCACCAAAGCCCGACTCCCGTGTCGGCACAAAAGCCGACTTCAGCGTCGGCACCAAAGCCCGACTCCCGTGTTAGCACAAAAGCTCGACTTCAGCGTTGGCACCAAAGCTCGACTCCCGCATCGGCATCGAAGCCCGACTCTAGCTTCGGCACCAAAGCCCAACTCCATGTCGGCACAAAAGCTCGACTTCAGCGTCGGCACCAAAGCTTGACTCTTACGTCGGCATCGAAGCCCGACTCCAGCGTCAGCACCAAAGCCTGACTCCCGTGTCGGCATCGAAGCCCGACTCCCGCGTCGGCACGAAAGCCCAACTCTATTGACGATGCGGAAGCCGGACTCCAACGTCAAAGCCTGAGCCTGGTCACAGCACCCTCAGGTCACCCTTCAGTGTTTAAAGGACCCTGAGCCTGGTCACAGCACCCTCAGGTCACCATTCATGGTTGAAAGGACCCTGAGCTTGGCACAGCACCCTCAGGTCACCCTTTAGGGTTGAAAGGATCTTGAGCCTGGTCACAGCACTCTCAGGTCACCCTTCGGGGTTGAAAGGATTCTAAGCCTGGTCAAAACACCCTCAGGTCGCCCTTCGGGGTTAAAAGGCTCCCTGGCTCGGTCTCAGTTCGCTTCCACAAGACGACATTAACTGCCCGTTGGCGGGATGGCACATAAAGCCCGTCGGCCGAGCAACACTATAAAGCCCCTCAGCAAAATAATGCTGAAGGCCTCAGAGTCGCAAGACTATTCGAGGCTAGCTCGATACTTACGGCTCATCGGCAACCCGATGACGGCGGTTGAGAATCAACGCATATTGATCCCAAAATGTTTCCAGTAAACTATAAGAAACCCCATTTTGATCGGGTTGGTGTGATTCTATGCAACTCCTACGGGCGCCAAAGATTACATTGGACGAGCGGCTTGGAAAGCTAAGTATCGATAACATTGAACAAAAGAAAAGGAAAGAATACATAATTTCAACACAAATTTCAAAGATACTTTCTTCTCATTGATCAACTAAGCTCTTACAAAATGCCGACCATAGTCAAACTTGAGTACATTGTTAAACAGGAAAAAGTAAAGAAAAAGCCGAGACCGCAGGCGAGTCTTCAGTTCTCTGCAGGAGCAACGTTGGCTGGGGGGGCAGCATTGTCCACCGGAACGGAGCCATGGTCGATCTCCCCCTCCTCAAGGTCTTCGTCGGGTTCTAGGTCTTTAAGGCCTTCAGTGCCAAAGACCCTCACTGCCTTGTCTCGGCAGTCATAAAACCCATGGAGGTAGGTGCCAGCCCCAGCTTCAGCCACCTCCTCGACGAAGACTTGAGAGCTTTGGTAGCTCTCCATGGCTTTTTCCGCGGCATCGGCAAACTTCTCCTTAGTGGCCCAAGCTGCCGCTTCAGCCTCAGCTGATTTCCTGTCGGCAGCCTTCACCGCCTCCGTGGCTTTGGCAATCTTGATATCAGCCAGGCAAGCCACCTCCTTGGTGATTTCGGTCTTCTCCTCGGCAGATTTCAGCTCGGACTTCGCCGCCTCGAGTTGGGCCTTGACTTCGGTCAATTCCGCCTTAGCGGCCATCGGCTTCTCCTCGGCCGCGAGGGCATGCTCGAGGGCCTTGCTCGTTTGATGTTGCGCTGCCACCGACTCGGCTCACGCTTGAGACCGAACTATCTCAAGCCTCTTTGCTTCCCCAGCTAGGGTCAGCTTAAGAGCGTCTTCAGCCCTCACGGCCCGGTCCCGGCACTCAAGAGCCTCCCGGCGGTAGCGATTGTTGACGCTCCCTGCTGGCGGCGAGGGTTTGCGTATAGTTGAAAACATTTACCACCTGCACAGAAAGATCGATGTCAGTCACAAAGAGCAGCATGGGAAGAGTGAAAAGGGTCAAGATATAAACGATCACTTACCCGGAGCAGGGCCGCCTGGCAATCCTTGAAGAGAGTATGGGAGTTGGTCCGCTTGATCTCCTCCCGAATAGCAGGAGTGGATGCCGCCGACAATAGTTTCTCGGCGAGGTGGGGGTGGTTCATAAGAGAAGGCCGCGAGAGGATCGGCCCCATCCTGTCCCCTGTGGGCTCGGACACGGCGGTGCGGGCCTCGTAGCCAACTACGACCTTCTTCCTCTTATCGGCAGATGCCCCTCCGCTGGCCTGAGGCACATCTCTCGGGATCGGCTCAGTGGTCAGCGGATCAGAATGCTCGGCCGGTCGGACGATGTGGGCCCTCGACTCCTCGGGCAGCATACCCGTGGTCAGATCGATGGGCTTCGACGGTGGCAGTGGTGTAGGAGATCGCCGTGACGGTGGTGTTGGTGTAGGAGATTGACAGGGTGGTGGCAATGGAGTAGGAATTCTGGGGGCGTTTCGGGGCGCAGGTGGTGATTGGGACCGAGGTCTCTTCCTCGATCCCTCGGCTTCAACACCCTGCCCTTTCCTCTTCTTGATCGTGGCCCTTCGGAAAGCCTCGGCTGGTATGTTGATCTTCATGACTGCACAAGAACCGATGTTGGTCAAAAAAAAAAGAGAGAGAAGAAAGGAAAAAAGAAAATGTCATCTTCGAAGAGGCCCTCACCGTCATCAGAAGCGATGCCGGTGTGTCAGAGGTTGTCTTCCGACAACAGCTCTCGATAGGATGGGAGTTCAGTCGCCAGGAGAAGATTGAAGGCCTCCTGGTCCCTCGGCACGACCGAGATGTTCTTATTGGCCTCGGTATTGGGCGTGCCCCATTCCCTTCCTACCCTGTCAACCTTAGCGAAGAAGAATCAGGATTTCCATCCCTTTATGGACGAAGGGAGACCTAGCCTAAGGGCTCTACCCGGCCGGGGGGCAAATAACCACCAGCCGGACTGAGCCGGATGGTGTAGAGACTGAGGAAGAGGGAGATGTTACTCGGGAAGCCCTGAAGGTGGGTCAACACCAAGAAGGCACAAATGGCCCTAATCGAGTTGGGAACTAGTTGGGCCGGGACCAAATTATACCTATCTAATAGGTTAATGATAAAAGGGTGAAGGGAAGACAAAGACCGGCCTTCAAAAACTCCTCATATAGGGCAACCCCCGAGGGGGAGAAGTCACCCTATCATTGGGTCCTGGGGCGATCAGTCGCACCCCTTCGGGTATCCTATAGGCCACTCTAAAAGCGCAAGGTCAGCGGGGGTAACAGTGGAGACGATCCCCTTAGGGGAACCCCTGCTTGCCCTAGAGGATGAAGCTACCCTAGGAGGTGGAGCTACGGCCACCAGCGGGCTCCTAACAGCAGGGTCCCTAGTCGTAGCCATACGGGTTAGAGGGACCTGATTCGTGGAAGACCCAGAAGACGAGGTAGGAAAAGAAGATGATTGGGAAGGCATGGAGAACTAACCTGGGCAAATGAAGAAAGAGGAATCTGAGAGGAACTCAGGTAGAAGGAAGAAGGAGCTCTAGGCGGTAGGTGAAATTGAAGCTAAGGACACACTCCTTCTATATACTCCTCGTTGATATTTTCAAAATTGTCCCGCCCGATACACCAGCCATGCAGATGCTATTCATTGAGAAAGACTCTGCGGTGACGCTCGGGCGTGCAGATGATGAGACCTTCAACCAATAAGAGCACATCGGTACCAGTGATTTGGCGAGTCAATGATGGTCGCCGATTTTTCAGGGATCTCATAGTGCTTCCTAGCCTCGATGCAGATCTGACGGTTAGGATGCGGAGATGATGATGCCCCATGATCTTACCATCTTAAAGGAGCTATCCTATCCAGGACACGTGTGCAGACACCGTTCGGTGCGATATGGGGATCAGCCACTAATGATTCGATGCCCCTTTCACTTGGCGCAGTAAACAGTTACGCCAACTCAGGAGCGGGGGGCATCTGATGTGGCTGATCAGGCCACATGATCCACAAGATGAAGGGACCACGAACCCTACGTTGCACGGTTTGGCGCATTTCAACCCTTTGGCATTGGGCTCATCCCGGCCGCGGCCCATCTCGGCCTCGGCGTCGGCCGCGCCCATCTCAGTCCTGGCGATGGCTGCGGCCCATCTCAGCCTCGGCATCGGCCGTGGCCCATCTCGGCCTTAGTGTCGGCCGTGGCCCATCTCAGTCCTGGCAACGCCGCAGCCCATTTCGGCCTCAGCGTCGGCCCCAGCTCATCTCGGCATCTGCATCGGCCGTGGCCCATCTCGGTCTCGGCGTCGGCCGTGGCCCATCTCGGCCTCAGCATCAGCCTCGGCGTCGGCCTAGGCATCGGCCTCGGCTTCGGTGACGGTTCTCCTCGGCCTTAGGAGCAACTCAGTTATCCGTCGATCTCATAACGCCCCCTCGACCAAGCTACGTGGCTCACTTTCCCAAGGATGGCGGGTTACTCTGCCATGAACATGCCTGGCAACGTGTGCAATGAACGTGCCTCCCCCTGCGCCACTAATGGCGGATGTGGCCATCCACGTTCAACCCCACTACCCGTCTTTTGCGGCACGTTGAAAACTGGAAATCAACAACCATCCAAAAAAGGAGACTATGATGAACGAAGGGTAAGGGATCCCCCGAACAGGTATATAAAGGCCCCAACCCTCAAGGGGAAGGACCCAATCTCTACTCTCTTATTTAGATCCTTGTTCTCCAAGTCGCTGACTTGAGCGTCAGAGGGTCTCCGCCGGAATCACCGGTCCGGGACTTTTCTTGCAGGTTTCCTGCTGAAGGAGGCGGTCCCTGTCATTCCTCTGAAGGCTTGCGAAGCATTTCTATCACCTGACGCTCCTCTCAAAAGTGATTTGGCAGCAACAATGACTAACATTATATAATTTTTTCTCAATTCCTAACCAGGAAACTAGAATCCAATGATTCAAAAGAAATATAAGGATTAAAAAATTTCATAATTCTATAAGATCTTTTTTTTAAAAAAAAAGTATCTAAGACATTCTAGATTTAAATATAAATAATGATGGTTGGTATATTTAATCTTTCCTTTTTCTTAATTCCAAATAAGGAAAAGTGAAATCCAGAAATGTGAGAGAAATATGAAAGATTTAAAAAGAGTAAAATTCTATAAGATATCATACAAAGATGGAAGATGGAGAAGAGATATTAAATAAAACTTTTCTTTTTCCTCCTATTTCTTATCTCCTCTAGCTTCTTTCTCTCTCTTCCCCTCTTCCTCCCTTCCATTGCCTTCTAGGGGCTATGTAACATACTTATATCTTATTTTTATAATAAGATATATTTTTGTTGAATATTTTTAAAGCATTTTATTCTTTATTTACTTGTTTAATTAAACCATTGTTGATTAATTAAATCATATTTTCATTTTTCGTGCAGATTAATATGGATCATAGATTCTTATACTGAGAGTATGAAGCATTTTCTTATAAAATTTAGAATAGTTGTACTTACAATTATCAGTGTAATATTGTTATTTATTAGGCTTAATTTTATTGTGAATATACTATGTTAGTGAATGTTGACAAAGTATACAAACATTATATAACTTGATTTATTTTAAAATTATTTTATTATTTAATAGATTCCATGATTTTAGATTGAAATGTGTTGTAAGTAAAGGATATTTATAAAATATGTTAACATATCTAGTAAACATATATTGTGATAAAAAATCAAAATAGAAAAACCTTTTAAAAAGCCACTTCTAGCAATAAAACACGTTTTAGCTATAAAAGTGTTTCAATGAAAGGTCACAATGTCAATTTTGTTGCAAAAGAAGATAGTGGCAAATTTCTAAAAGAAATTAAATAATGATAATTTTTCATCAATAAAGAGCGTGTTCTAATAATGGATAAATTTCCATCATTAATTTATTATTTAGCAATGAAAATAATTTTGCTACCAATATAGCAAGCTATTAACAATGAAGATATACTTGCCAACAATAGTTTGTTATTATAATAGAAATATCTCATTGCTAATAGTTGATTTTGAGGGACGAAATAGTGCCTTTGCTAATAGTTATTTATCCATGATAGAAAATTTTGTCACCTAAAAGTTTTATGATGAAATTATTTTTGACATAAAAAATTATTTTCATTAGAAAAAATGACTGACATGACTCTTGAAGTTCAATTATTGTAACAAAAATAATGTTCCAACAAAAAAATTTAGTAACAAAGTATTTTGTTATGAATTGTTAATATATAGCAACAATTGTTATTTAATCATCAAATGTTGCATATTTAGTAACGAATTACTAACGCTAATAACTTTTAGTAATTGAGCATTGGCTACTAACCTAGTAATGAAATTTTTTTAATCACTAAATACTTTAGGTAACAAAATTTGTTTTTGAGCAATAAATACTTTTTGTAGCTAAATACATAAATTCTTATAGTAATCTTGAACCCAAGAGAATCTAATTCATTAATACACCCTATCATTCTCATAATATAGTCATGAATAGGGGTCACTTTTATCATCTCGGTGGATATAATAACTGTTGCTGTAGATTTTCGTTCTCCGACTTGGAGACAAGGTAGCAGCGTACACCAGGATCTGGGTAGCATTCTTTCATCCTTGGGAACTTGCAAAACAGTATCCTTTCACTGGGATGAGGTAGGCAATCCCTGCGAAGGATCCTCTGATGCCCCAAGTCAGTGGATGATCTTCAGCTTCAGATAATGAGGAGAAGGTTCTGTAGAAAAAAAGGAGAAGAAGAAGATCTCCCAGAGTGATCCTCCCCTTTAGGGCTCTCATAACCTAATTAGCATCGCTAAGGTTCAGAGTGATTACTGGAGCATCGCTAATTAGTGATGCCTTAACGACGTCCATAAGTGTCGCTATTAGAAATGCACATTGGAGTCACTAATCTTGCGCACACGTCCCTTAGTGATGCGCATGGGCATCGCTGATTAGTGATGCACTTTTTTTGCATCGCTAATTAGCAATGCCCATGCATGTCACTAATTAGCGATGACGTTGCGGTGTGCTAGTTACTGACGCTGAAATTTAGTGTCGTTATTTAGCGACTAGTTAGCGACAAGATTTGCATCACTAATAAGTGTCGTCGCTATGTTATCATGATATTTTTTTGTGTTGCTATTATGTCACTATTTAGTGACTAAATTTTTGGCGTTAATAATTGGCGTTGCTAAAACCAAATATTTTTGTAGTGAATATAAAAATATACAATATGCTGAAAAAGTTATTTTTTTAAACTTAGGGCCATTATCAATCTTAATTTCTTACGAGAATATTGGCTGATGTAGCACCTCAGTGTCCTATCCTTTTTCTCTTCTTCTTTCTTTTATTTTTATTTGATTTATTTATTTTATTTTTTTTCTTTATTTTACTCTTTTTTCTCTTTCTTTCTCTTTCTCTTTTTTTTTTTTTTCCTTCCTTTCCGCAAAGCTCTAATCTTTTGGAAAGTTATTATCTCATAATATCTTTTTGATGGAAAGAGAAATTTATATTATCAAATTGGTCCTCTTTTTTCTATACATAATCCGTTTTACCATCAAAATGGATGAGGAAGAAAATAAGAAAAGAGGGAGAAACTCAATCTCTCAATAACCCATACTCAGTCTCTCGTCAAAAAATATCAATGGATCAAGCATGTATGCTTTTTTTAGTTTAATTTTTTAAGTAAAATCATTTATTCTAAAATTTTGATCATTATGTTTATTAAAGAAAAATCTTTTAATAGATTTTACATGTGATATCCTTGATTGAAGAATTATGATTTTTTCATTATGAATCTATCTCTGACTGTTTTTATATTTTTTCTTATTATGAATAAGATGATTAGAATAGCATAGCCTATTTTTCTTCTTTTTGAACTCTTGGCACGGTGTGAATGCTGGCTGGAATATTTTTCCCCTCTCCACGAAATACATGAGGCTTCTCTTCACGTACGTTTCCCCCCTCAATGCCATGGGTCAATGAAGCCCTTTTCACGCATTTTTTTCCCGAGTTCATGCTGCAGGTATGTGAGTCTTTACGAATTCCATCAATTAATAATTAACAACAAAGGGTGAAAGCCCAAAATATTTCTAGCGAGAAGATTCCTTCGAAATTTTTGTTTAACCTTCTAATATTTATGAGATCAATGTTTTGAAAAACATTACAGTAAAATTATATAGGTTCATTATAAGACCTTAAGTCTTTTGTATTTACGCATAATATTATCATTAATTAAATTTGATTTATATTATGTGTAATTTTTAGTCACCAAAGTGGCCAAATTTAAAAAATTATAAATATCAAATTAAATAAATTTAATTACTCATAATTATGTGATGCTGATAAATGAATAACATGATTGTTTAATTGTTATAAGTGTTGGGGAACGCGGAATACCCCCAAGATCATGGCTATAGCGTATATGAGTAATACAAAAAAAACTTTTACCATTCTAATCTATGAGTACAAGATCATACCTTCAGATTTGAACTTTGGAACACTTTGATTCGATTGCTCGACCTCAACCTTTTAGCCTTCCGCCGTATTCCCGAAAATACCTTCTTCTCTCACAAGATGGTGGGATCTCTCGGCCGACCTAGGGTTTCTTGTTTTTCTTTCTCCAAAAAAACGTTAACCCTAGCAACCAACTGAGAGGGTATTTATAGGGCTACAACAGGGACCAATAGGCAAATATGAAAAGGACTTCCACGTAATTAAATCTCCCAATCCTACCCGGGTTAGGATTCAATTACGTAAATTACAATTCATTCCACTAAGAATTATAATTGTACTCCTAATCATATTCGAATTTATATTTTCGAGCCTTAATATTAAATACTTATTATCTCCCCACGTTAAGATTACAGATATCCACCAATTAAATTTAATTACTGAATATAATTTAATTGGCTTTTATTATCCTTGAGACTTATCCACTTAACTTATTTGATGTATCGGATTCAAAATCCACTTGCAAGATTTGATACAATCAAAACTTATAAGCTTTCTCAAGGGGATATCATCAATCCAAATTAACAGGACGTGGATTCCTTCAACTATTAATATTCACCATATATAATGTTATTGCCCAACCCACTGAGTTTATTGACTCATATAGAATCTCACTCTATGTGTAATCAAAGCAATAATCACTACATACACGTGTCTAGAAATAGAATTCGGATTAAGAGCATAAGTAATCATAATATTCATGAGTTTTAAATTATTTTATAAAGTCAGTATAAAATAATTAACTCAACTGGGTCCTGTTCAATACACACAAAGTGTACTAGCACAAATAGTTAGAATAAACCATTCCCCGTAGTCAAGACAGACCTACTAAAAATTTGTGCTACAGTTCTACTGATGGTGTGTCCAATTCCATCTAAAACTGTGAACAATAAACTTGTATTCCAAAAGAACCGATGATCTAGTCTTCTGTGTGTAAGCCGTACTCTACACACTAGATCAAATACTCTTTGTAAATACTAGACACATGCACATATATAGTAAATGGCACACATTGCTCAAAATGAATTCTCATTAAAATGTAAAGACATAACATAAAGCATATCTTTTAGTCTATATCTCTATCAATCTCCCACTTAGACTCAAAGCAATGCTTGTACACATCTAACTCCCATGCCCTCTACATGTCTATCAAAAACTTTCGAAGTTAAACTCTTTGTAAAAGGGTCTGCCAGGTTGTCCTCAGATGTAACCTTGGTCACCAGCACGTCACCTCTTTGCACGATGTCACGTATCAGGTGATACTTACGCTCAATGTGTTTAGATTTCTTATGGGTCCTGGGTTCCTTCGAATTAGCAACTGCCCCACTATTATCACAATAAAGTGTAATAGGTAATTGCACTGAAGGTATCACACTAAGATCCAAAAGAAAGTTTCTTAGCCAAACAGCCTCTTTTGCAGCCTCAGATGCAGCCACATACTCAGCTTCCATGGTAGAGTCAGCAACACAAGTTTGCTTCACACTCCTCCAGCTAATTGCTCCACCACCCAAAGTGAACACATATCCCGAGGTTGATTTCCTAGATTCATTATCTGATTGGAAGTCCGAATCTGTATATCCTATAGGCACAAGACTATCTGCTTGGTAAACTAACATATAATCTTTAGTCCTTTTCAGGTACTTAATTATATGTTTTACTGCAGTCCAATGTTCTCGCCCAGGGTTAGACTGAAATCTGCTAACCATGCCTACGGCAAAACAGATATCAGGTCTAGTACATAGCATAGCATACATTAGGCTTCCTACTGCAGAAGCATAAGGAACTGCCTTCATACTTTCTATCTCTTCAGGTGTCTTAGGACACTGATCCTTAGATAGAGAAATTCCATGCCTGAAAGGAAGAAATCCTTTCTTGGAATTATGCATACCAAAACGGGTGAGAATTTTATCGATATAAGTGGCTTGAGATAAGCATATCATCCTTTGCTTGCGATCTCGCAAAAGCTTGATCCCTAGGATGTGACTTGCTTCTCCCAAGTCCTTCATATCAAATTGTCCAGATAACCATACCTTGACCGAAGATAACACTCCCATATCGTTTCCAATAAGTAAGATGTCATCCACATATAGCACCAGAAACACCAAAGTTTTTCCATCACGCTTCTTGTACACACATGACTCGTCAGGACTTTGATCAAAACCATAAGATTTAATAGCTTGATCAAAACGAGTATTCCAAGATCTAGATGCCTGCTTAAGTCCATAAATGGACCTCTTAAGCTTGCACACCAAGTGCTCCTGGCCTTTTACTATAAAACCGTCTGGTTGCATCATGTAAATGCACTCGTCAAGATTTCCATTAAGGAAAGCTGTCTTGACATCCATTTGCCAAACTTCGTAATCGAAATGAGCTGCAATGGATAAGAGAATCCGGATAGACTTAAGCATAGCTACTGGTGAAAAGGTTTCCTCATAGTCGATCCCTTCTTTCTGAGTAAAACCTTTTGCAACTAGCCTAGCCTTGAAGGTTTCCACCTTCCCGTCTGCTCCTCTCTTCTTCTTATAGATCCACTTGCATCCGATGGGTTTTACTCCCTCGGGTGGTTCTACAAGATCCCAGACCTGATTAAAGTGCATAGACTCTATCTCTGATTTCATAGCATTTTGCCAAAGAGTTGCATCTTTATCCTGTAATGCTTCATTGTAGCTACTGGGTTCAGTATCCAGTTCATCAGAGATTCTGTCATATGACTCTCCAAGGAACATATACCGTTTAGGTGTATTTACAACCCTCCCACTACGACGAGGCACAACCTGATTGTATGTGCTTGTAGTAATACGATCTGACTCTGATCCTTGTGCTCCATCAACCTGCACTGGTTCTGAAACTGGTGCATTAATGGTATCCTTTTGTATCAGTTCAGGGTCAGTTCGTGTTACTATACTTCTCCCACTACGAATAGTTATTGGGAAGTTTGGGAACCCACTTTCTTGTGGTGTTTCTGCTTGTACTATTGGTATTAAAGGAGCCAGTCTAGTTTTATCGCCTCTCAACTCTTCTAGAGCAATTTTACTTCTGGGTTTGTGGTCTATAATATAGTCCTCCTCCAAGAATCGGGCATTGGTGCTAACAATGACCTTCTGATCCTTAGGACAATAAAATAAACCACCTTTTGTTCCTTTAGGATATCCAACAAAGAAGCATACATCTGTCCTTGATTCCAACTTATCTGGTTTACCTTTTAGTACATGTGCTGGACAACCCCAAACCCGAACATGTCTTAGACTAGGCTTGCGCCCAGTCCACAGTTCTGTGGGTGTCTTAGGTACTGACTTAGATGGTACCAAGTTAAGAATATATGCAGCTGTCTCTAATGCATATCCCCAAAACGAAATAGGTAAGTCTGAATAACTCATCATAGATCTAACCATATCCATAAGAGTCCTATTCCTTCTTTCAGCTACACCATTCTGCTGTGGCGTACTAGGTGCAGACAACTGGGATTCAATCCCAGCATCTAATAAGTAATCTGTGAACTCCCCTAAGAGGTACTCGCCACCACGATCGGATCGTAGTGTCTTGATATTTTTACCATGACGGTTCTCCGTTTCTGCCTTAAAAATTTTAAATTTTTCAAAGCATTCAGACTTACGGCGCATCAGATAAATATACCCATATCTTGAGTAATCATCAATAAAAGTGACAAAGTACTCAAAACCACCTCTAGCTTGGATGTTCATTGGGCCACACAAATCAGAGTGAACCAATTCTAATATCTCCTTAGCTCTATTGCCTTTGGCCGAGAATGGCCGCTTGGTCATTTTTCCTTCTAAGCAAGATTCACAGACCGGTAGTGCCTCTACTTCCAATGAACCTAATGGTCCATCTTGAACCAGTCTAGAAATCCGTCTTAGATTTATATGACCTAGGCGCAAGTGCCAAAGATAAGTTTGATTCATTTCAGAAGGATGTTTTCTCTTACATGGTCTATTATGTTATTCACTTCATTTAGTTGCACAGTAGGAGAAACAGGATTAATAATATAAAGACCATCCACCAATGTACCAGAACAGATAAAATGTTTATTTTTCTTAATAACAACGGAGTCATTAAAATAAACTGAATATCCATCATCAACCAACTTAGAAACTGAAATTAAATTCCTTCTAATTGAAGGTACAAAAAAATAGTCCTTTAATATTAAAATCCTATTTCTACTAAAAGAAAAGCTAAAATCTCCCACTGCAACTACTGACACTCTCGTGCCATCTCCCAGAAATATGTAAATCTCCCCATCACTTAGCTGCCGGGTCTGCTGGAACCCCTGCAAAGAATTGCAAACATGATTAGTGGCTCCCGTATCTACACACCAGCCACTGGTAGATAACAGCACTAAACAAGTTTCAACTACAAGTGAATGAGATATACCTCTAGCCTGTTTCCTGGCAAGCCAAACTGGACATTGCTGCTTCCAGTGACCTGGCTGCTTGCAGACGAAGCACTTTCCCTTCTTTTTTATTTCCCCATTGGGCTGTGGGGCCTGATGCTGTTTCTTTTTCTGAACCTTTTTCTTCTTCTTAGCATGAGACTTCGAAGAAGAACCTTTTTCAGTAACCATAGCAACTGCAGGCTTCTTAATGAAACTCTCTGCTACCTGAAGTTCTTTAAGTAGCTCTGCCAGTGAAAAATTCATTTTGTTCATAGTGTAATTTAGGCAGAACTGCTTAAAAGAATCAGGTAGGGACTGGAGAATGATATCAACCTGGGTTTCCCCATCCATCTCCGCTCCAAGGATCTCCAGTTCATTCAGAAGACTAATCATCTTTAGAACATGATCCCTGACAGGAGTTCCTTCAGCCATATTAGTGTTCATCAGTTCTTTCATCGCAGTCTGCCTAGCTGCACGACTCTGATCCCCAAACATTTCTTTGAGGTTGAACATCATGTCATAGGCAGAGGGCATAGATTGATGCTGATGTTGCAGAACATTTGACATAGATGCCAATATGTAACACCGCGCCATCTCATCAGCCTTAACCCACTTACGGTAAGCTTGGGACTCCTCATCTGAAGCCCCTTCACCGGGCTCTGCGGGACAGACCTGAGTGAGCACATACTTGTACCCTTCTGCAGTTAACACTATATCCAGGTTTCTTTTCCAATCAATGTAATTAGGACCAGTCAATTTGTTTTCTTTGAGTATCACAGCAAGTGGATTGAAAGAAGACATTTTAATCCTGAGAATCATTCATACATCAAATAAGATATAATGAGCAATAAACTTTAAATTCAAAATTATAAGTAGGGCCCCTCAACCACTACATAATAAAGAATTTGCCAGCAGCCTAGTACATTTTGAATAGTATGCCTCGATGGGAGGACGTCTACTACTCATCATTTATCTAGACAGATAAAACCTATTAATTTTACTATCTAGGTAAAAGGTAACATACCAAGTAAAATTAATTAGCTGGCTAACTTTGGTCATATAAATATTTGTAGTGACTCCGATGGGGAGGATACCAATATTTATACCTAAGTGTATACCATCACTCAATCCTAGATCCATTGTCCCATGGTGGATCCCTCAGATGGAGAGGTAATCCAACATTAACAACTACTAGGGATTATTCTTGGTGAGCTGGCAATCAATTTCATCCTATGGGGAGGAAAGCACTAATGCTAACACGTGAAATTAACTACCTCACCAATAAACAAGTGATGGGACCATGGGATTTAAATGTGATTAATTCCCTCTCCCACTTAGTTATTTAAACAATATTTTATTTAAACAATATTTTAGTAGGGTATGTGTAGTTGATGAGTCTTATCTATATCAAAACACAAACAGCAAGTGATTATCCAATTAACCATGTTCTCCTAGTTATAGACATAAGAACAAAAGGATAAACAATCAAGTATGCAACAAAATATAAACAAGATAAATAAAATCCCTGTTATTATGGTCAAAATTCTCCACGCAGATGAAGATCCTCTTGCACCATGATTGCTACTTTGCTCGACGATTTGCCGCTTCGCATACGGGGGTCTGGGGGCTGGCCCCCAAAACCTCTTCCGATTCCTTCGCGCTTCGATTTTCTTAGAATCCTGATCCTGCAACGGATTCTCCTTAGAATCCTATCTGCAATGGATTCTGCTCAGAATCCTATCATGCAACGATTCTCCTTAGAATCCTATCATGCAACAGATTCTCCTTAGAATCCTATCTGCAACGGATTCTCTCAGAATCCTATCCTGCTTTTTGCAGCAGGTCTTCTTCCTCCATCAGAGCCGCACCAGATTACAAAATCCTATGCCTCCATATAGGAGTTCACATGCTACGTATTTACAATCACAAAGCTCTCAAAAAACCGGAGCATACATGCTATGAAATATTACAATGATCCTAGCCTCCTTAAACCGGAGTTCACAAAACAGATCTAAGCAATATTAAATCAAAACACATACATTCATGTGACCATAATAACAGGATAGAAACCTGCAAAACAACGTTAGCAGCAAGCACGATCTATCCCACGCATGCATATCCGATTAATGGAGAACATGGCCATTATTCATATACAGTATCAGCCGTGGCTCTGATACCACTGTTGGGGAATGCGGAATACCCCCAAGATCACGGCTATAGCGTATATGAGTAATACAAAAAAAAACTTTTACCGTTCTAATCTATGAGTATAAGATATACCTTCAGATTTGAACTTTGGAACACTTTGATTCGATTGCTCGACCTCAACCTTTTAGCCTTCCGCCGTATTCCCGAAAATACCTTCTTTCTCTCACAAGATGGTGGGATCTCTTGGCCGACCTAGGGTTTCTTATTTTTCTTTCTCCAAAAACGTTAACCCTAGCAACCAACTGAGAGGGTATTTATAGGGCTACAACAGGGACCAATAGGCAAATATGAAAAGGACTTCCACGTAATTAAATCTCCCAATCCTATCCCGGGTTAGGATTCAATTACGTAAATTATAATTCATTCCACTAAAGAATTATAATTGTACTCCTAATCATATTCGAATTTATATTTTCGAGCCTTAATATTAAATACTTATTATCTCCCCACGTTAAGATTACAGATATCCACCAATTAAATTTAATTACTGACAATATAATTTAATTGGCTTTTATTATCCTTGAGACTTATCCACTTAACTTATTTGATGTATCGGATTCAAAATCCACTTGCAAGATTTGATACAATCAAAACTTATAAGCTTCTCAAGGGGATATCATCAATCCAAATTAATCAGGACGTGGATTCCTTCAACTATTAATATTCACCATATATATAATGTTATTGCCCAACCCACTGAGTTTATTGACTCATATAGAATCTCACTCTATGTGTAATCAAAGCAATAATCACTACATACACGTGTCTAGAAATAGAATTCGGATTAAGAGCATAAGTAATCATAATATTCATGAGGTTTAAATTATTTTATAAAGTCAGTATAAAATAATTAACTCAACTGGGTCCTGTTCAATACACACAAAGTGTACTAGCACAAATAGTTAGAATAAACCATTCCCCGTAGTCAAGACAGACCTACTAAAAATTTGTGCTACAGTTCTACTGATGGTGTGTCCAATTCCATCTAAAACTGTGAACAATAAACTTGTATTCCAAAAGAACCGATGAGTCTTCTGTGTGTAAGCCGTACTCTACACACTAGATCAAATACTCTTTGTAAATACTAGACACATGCACATATATAGTAAATGGCACACATTGCTCAAAATGAATTCTCATTAAAATATAAAGATATAACATAAAGCATATCTTTTAGTCTATATATCTATCAATAAGTATATTGAAGTTCATTGATTATAAATATTTAAGGGTCACCTAAAGGTTGACTAGTCATTTTTATAATCTATGGACATGATATGGTCAATTAATATGTTTGGTTAGGTATGTTTAGTATATCCAAAGATAGCAAATATATCTAATTTAAGTATATAATTGCTAAGTATGTAAAATTAAAATTAAGTATTAATTATGTTTATTGTTGTATATTATTGTATCATCCAAAGGAGAACTTTAATATACACTTATTGTTTACTTGATAGAATTTGAATATTTATTTAAGTATATTACTCAAAGCATTAATATGTGAGCATATTCTCTATATTTGCATCATTTGTTCCTATTTCTCTTCATTCGCAAGTTATGTCTATTCAAATTTTTAATGAGCTTAATTTTTCTGAATGGCACGAACAAGTTTAGTTTTACCTCGGTGTTCTGGATCTTGATTTGGCATTCATAAATGAGAAATCCACTGGTCTTACTGACTCTAGCCGTGCTGAACAAAGGTCTTTTCATAAGACCTTTGAAAGGTCAAACAGACTTAGCCTGATATTCATGTGAATGATTGTAGCAAACAATATCAAGTCTATAATTCCTGCTACTAAAAGTGCTAAAGAATTTATGTTGTTTGTGGAAGCACGTTCCCAATCTGACTCTGCTAGAACATTGATGAGTACTTTAATCAACATTAAGTTTGATAGTTCTTGTACTATGTATGAGCATATTATTGAAATAACAAACATAGCAGTAAGACTGAAGACTATGGGATTGAAAGTGAATGAGAATTTTCCTATGCAATTCATTATCAATTCATTGGCTCTGAGTATGGTCCATTTCACATGAGTTATAACACTGTGAAGGATAAGTGGAATGTGAATGAACTACAAAGTTTACTCATTCAAGAGGAAGCAAGACTTAAGAAACAAGAAAATCATTCTATAAATCTTACGGGTTAGCAAGGAGTTGAAAAAAAATCAAAGAAAGATAAGAAAGAAAGGAGCAAGCAACAACCACTAAAGATAAATGGATCATCTACTCAAATACATAAGAAGAAATAAAAGGATAATGAGTGTCACTTCTGCAAAAAGTATGAACACTATCAGAAAGATTGCTTGAAACATAAGGCATGGTTTAAAAAAAAGGTAAGCCTAGGGCTTTTGTATATTTCAAATCAAACTTAATAGAAGTTCCTTATAATACTTGGTGGATTGATACTGGTTGTATCACTCATGTTTCTAATACGATGCAGGGATTCCTTACGATCCAAACCATAAACCCAAATGAAAACTGTCTTAATGGAAAACAAAGTCAAAGCTTTAGTTGAAGCCGTTGGAACTTATTGTTTTATTCTAGACACTAGACATCATTTATACCTATTCCAAACACTTTATGTCCCTTCTATTTCTCATAATTTACATCCAAACTTGACTCAGTTGGATATTATTTTAAATTTAAAAATGGATGTTTCAGTTGTTTAAACACAATCATCTCATTCGTTCTTGTATTCTTTCTAATAGTTTATACAAATTTAAGCTTGATAGTCTTTTTGCTGAGACATTGTTGACCTTTCATCAAAATGTTGGTACTAAACATAGTTTAGTGAATGAACAATCAACTTACTTGTTGTATAAACGTTTGGGTCATATATCCAAAGAAAGAATTAAGAGATTAGTAAAGAATAAAAGCCTTTCTGATTTGGATTTTACTGATCTTGGGATTTGTATGGATTGTATTAAAGAAAAACACACAATCAAGAAAAGCGCCACAAGAAGTATACTTCTTGAAATTATACACACCGATATATGTAGGCCTTTTGATATTCCATCTTTCAGTGGAAAAGTATTTTATCACCTTTATTGATGATTTTTTACGTTATGACTATGTCTATTTGTTGCATGAAAAATCTCAATCGGTAAATATTATAGAAGTGTTTACAATGAGGTTGAAAGACAAATACAAAAAAGTAAAAATTATCATGTTTGACAGAGGTGGTGAATATTGTGAAAACTATGATGAATCTAGATAATGCCCTAGTCCATTTGTCAAATTCCTTGAAAAGCATGACATATGTGCTCAATACACAATGCCTGAAATACCAGAATAAAATGTTGTTGCAGAAAGGCATAATTGAACTCTAATGGACATGGTTAGGAGTATGTTAATGAATTCATCATTACCCCTATTATTGTGGATGCATGCTTTAAAGACCACTATATTTGTTAAATAGGGTTCCTAGTAAGGAAGTTCCAAAGACTCCTTTTGAACTATGGACAGAAAGGAAACCCAGTTTGAGGCATTTACATGTTTGGGGTTACCCAGCGGAAGTAAGGATTTACAATCCATATGAAAAAAATTGGACTCAAGAATAACCAGTGGTTTTTTTATTGATTATATAGAAAGATCAAAAGGATATAAATTTTATGATCCTAACCATAGTATAAAAACCGTTGAATCTAGAAATATAGGGTTCATTGAGAATAGTGAAGTTAGTGGAAGTTTGAAACCACGTAAAGTAAAAACCAAGAAGTTAAGGTACAAGTTTCTTCACCTATAACTCCTTCTCAAGTTGTTGTTCCTAGAGTTGTTGGACCTTTTAATAATTCTCAAGAATAATAAATCAATGATCAAATACTACAGAATGATGATATTACTAATGAACCTGTAATAAATGAACCCAATGAAGTAGCATTAAGGTCTCAACGATAAAAATGAACTATTATTTTTGATGATTATATAGTTTATCTACAAGAATTAGATTTTGATTTGGGTATTAATGATGATCATTTTCTTTTTCATAAGCCATGAAAAGTGCTAATTCATTTAAATGGTTAGATGCAAGATGAGTTAAAATCAATAGATCATAATGAAGTTTGGGATCTTATTGAATTGCCTGAAAGTTGTAAAAGAGTTGGGTGTAAATGGGTCTTTAAGACCAAACGCGATTCAAATGGCAATATTGAACATTGTAAAGCCAAATTTGTTGTCAAAGGTTTTACTAAAAAATGTGGCATTGACTATAAAGAGACATTTTCTTTGGTCTCTAAGAAGGGCTCATTTAGAATTATTATAGCACTGGTAGCTCATTATGATTTGGAGTTGCATCAAATGGATGTGAAAACCGTCTTTCTAAATGGAAGTTTGAATGAAGAGGTTTATATGGACCAACTTGAGGGCTTTTTATTTGAAGGAAAGGAATACATGGCGTGTAAACTGAAGAAGTCAATATACGGACTTAAGCAAGCTTTCCGACAATGGTATCTTAAGTTCAACGATACTATTACATTCTTTGGATTTAAAGAAAATATCATTGATCGGTGTAAATATCTGAAGGTCAGTGGGAGCAAAATCATATTTTTGATTCTATATGTTGATAACATCTTGCTAGCTACTAATGATCTTGGCCTGTTGTATGAAACCAAGAATTTTTCTCTAAGAACTTTGAAATAAAAGATATGGGTGAGGCATCCTATGTGATTGGAATCAAAATATTTCATGATAGATCACAAGGATTGTTAGAATTGTCTCAAAAGGCATATATTAATAAAATTATTGAGAAATTCAATATGAACAAATGTTCTGCAACTGGTGTTCTAATTCAAAAGGAAGATAAATTCAATCTTATGCATGTCCAAAGAATGAATTGGAATGCAAATAAATGAAACAAATTCCTTATGCATCAATTGTTGAAAGCTTGATGTATGCTCAGACATGTACTAGGCTAGACATTAGTTTTGCTATCGGAATGCTGGGCATATATTAAAGTAATCCAGGAATAGATCATTGGAGAGCTACAAAGAAGGTGCTAAGGTATTTGCAAGGAACAAAAGATCACATGCTCACTTACAAAAGATCTAATGATCTTGAGATCAAGGAATATTTAGAGTACTCAGATTTTGCTGGATGTGTTGATACTAGAAAGTTTATATTTAGCTATTTGTTCTTTTTAGCTAAAGGAGTGATCTCATAAAAAGTGCGAAGCAGTGTATCATTACTGCATCTACTATAGAAGTTGAGTTTTTGGCCTGCTTTGAGGCCACAATTCATGGTTTATAGTTGTGAAACTTTATTTTAGGACTTGGGGTTGTCAATAGCATTGCCAAGTCGCTGAAAATTTATTGTGATAACCCCGCAACCGTTTTTTTTTTTTTTCTAAAAACGACAAGCATTCAAAGGATGCTAAACATATGTAATTGAAATACTTTATCATTAAAGAAGAAGTTTGAAATAAAGAGTGTCAATTGAATATATTAGCCCCAGTCTCATGATTGCAGATCCGCTGACTAAAGGATTGCCACCAAAGATATTTCATGAACATATCAAAAGAATGGGCATTATTGAAAACCATTAGTGATGTTATGTTTAAAGCTTTAAGTTTCTTATATATTTGATACTTTGAGCTCAATTAATTATTGTTTCTGATTCACTTATGGATCCTATTTGATTATGCTGGTATATATAAATGAATTATGTGAATATCAACAGGATTTATCTTTAATAAAGATATTATCATTAGACCTTACTGCAATTCTCATTACAGGTCGTGTTAAGTATAGAACTAGTAATGTGGTACATGAAAGGGAGTACGTCAAGAATAGCATACAACCGCCATGATCCTTATTAGTTTTTCTTAATGATGATTTCATATTTGATCAATATTACGAGAAATTTTAGCTTCTGTTATGCGCATTATGATTATTTATTAAATCAGTATGTTTATTATGTCACATGGGCCAAGTGGAAGAATGTTAGTGTTTCCTTTTTTATGGCCCATGTGGATATATGATTGATTTATATTTTATTTAAATTTAAATGATAATAATGGTTTAATAAAAGCTATTTTTATTGGTTCATTTTTAAAAAGTTGTTATCTGATAACCTCTCTTTGATGGAAAGAGAAATTTAACGTATTATCAGATTGGTCCTCTCTCTTCTATATAGTCTGTTTCACCATCAAAACTGATGAGGACGAAAATCGAAAAAGGAAAAGAAACTTAATACAGTCTTTCGTAAAAAAAATATCAATGGATTAAGATACGCTTTTTATGGTTTAAGTTTTTATGTAAAAATTATTTATTCTAAGATCTTGATAATTATGTTTATTAAAGAAAATTTTTTAATGAATTTTACGTATTGATCACAAGAAAATGTTGAAATTAATCAACAACTTTATTATTGAATAATCAATTGCTTCATGCTGTTGATTGATGAATTTATATTTTTTTGTGCATGCATGGCCCATGCAGACGTCAAACTCGGACGTATTTGAGAGGGTCATGATTTTGAGTTCCTGGGCAAAGTTTGGGGTAAGGAGTGGTTGGTGCAGACCAATATATCTATGGTCATGGTAGCGCGCGTCAATCGTGGCCGTGAGGAGAGCTACGTCCTTCCCTTCGATCCCACGCAGGAGTTCCATCGTTTCTCCATCCTCTGGACTGCCGAAAACATCATGTAAGCTTTCGTAGCCCTAGCTATCAATTCTCAATTGTTTTTCAGATATCATGTTTAGTAATTCATACTTCTAATTTTACATCATAAATAACAAGTCTTATTCCATCAATATAGGGTTGAGCGTGCAAACCTTCCTTACAAGGGCCCATGCTTAAAAATGTCACCATTTCTCGATTTTTGGTTGCCTGTGTTCAAATTTTCTTTTGATATATTCCGCACTGTATGTCTAAGAACACGAGTCAACCTAAGGCAACTTTGTAGCTAGTCTTAACAATCAAAGTACTTGGCAGATTTGATAAACGAAAAAATTTGGCTTGACGCTTTCCATTTAAATCCATCCATCCTTATTAACTTGATGTGCCCCAAGTTTACACAATTACTAGAATTTTTCACATACCTTGGCTTTTCAAATTTCTTGCATCTCTGTTTGTGGAGCATTTGCACTCATTACATTCATGCCCTGCTTGGTTATCTATAATGTCTTACCCTTTTCCCATAAAATATTCAACGAAATTGCTAAGTTTTCTTAACAATGAAACAAAGGCCAGGGTGGTGAGTATGGTAAAAAATTAGATTGATTTATAGCCTAGTTTATGCAATCAAACTACTTAGTCGGGTGTTTAAGCCAAAACTGCACTATTAGAAATTAAACCTAAATCTTTAGTGAAAACCATCACAAAAAAACCCAAGAATCATTCATATTTAATCATCAAGAATCAATACATAATAAACGAAAGCATACCTGAATCCATATTATTGATTGTTCTCCAGAGCCATGCGGTTGGCCTTCCAATCCTTATTATTTATTGTTCTTCAAAGCCGTGCGGTTGGCCTTCTAGATCAGCATGTTCTCCCAGAGAGTTTTTTTTTTTTAATTTTTTTAAGGGTTTTCTTTCTGATGATGGGATTCATAGAAAAAAGTCATATATACGATCCGCGGGGGACTATAACCGCTATATATAGATAACTTTCTTGTTATCTTTTGGTATTTCTATTTTAGCCCATCATAAAAATAGAAATCGTTCCTTAGGTCTCTACACATTAAAGGCTCATACCCTATCAGATACATTAAAGTCCAAATCATTGAAACCTTAGTAGATCACTTTTAATTGAGCTTAACCTTATTTGACAGTCCGCAATACATAATTATTTCATATATAAGCTCAGTGTTGGATTAATGATCTAACAATCTCCCACTTAGGCTATACGTGTAACTTATAATTATGTTTTATAAAAATAACCGAATGAGCTCAATTTTACTATCATTATAAAAATATATCAATAACCAATTAAGTCTATCAACCATACCAATATAGGATCAAAGCGGCCTTTGTTACATCTATCGTAACTCGACCCATCAATGGTCACATATATTGATATAACTGAATGACATTGATCATGATGTGGATGTGTAGTATGAAAATATCATGTAATATGATCTTAACATGCCTATTTCTAACTGGTCCTCCTTAAACTTTAGTGAGATTAAACCATACCAAAATTAGAGTGTTAATAAACTAAAACTTTATTTTTGTAGAAAATAACCTTAAAATAACCATAAACTATAATAACTGAAAAATGACTACACCATAAGAACATCTAAAAAATTACAAACTCCCACTAAAACTGAATATCAATAATAGACATGACACCCATACGAGCAGTCTGCTCATGAAACATTTTGGATGGCAATCCCTTAGTAAGGAGATCCGTAACAATGGAGTTTGTTTCGATGTGCTCTATAGACAGTTATCCACCCTGTACTCTTTCTTTAACAACTAGAAACTTGATGTCTATATGCTTCGACTTCGTGAAGCTCCTGCTGTTGTTGGAATATAGAACTGGTGACTTATTGTTACAAAATAACTTGAGTTGTCTTTCAATGCCATCCACTATGCGTAGCCCCGTAACAAAATTTTGCAGTATACTCCATGATTGGATGCCTCATAATATGCTATGAATTCTGCTACCATATTAGAAGAAGCTATAAGAGTCTGTTTAGCACTCTTCCAGGAGATGCCACCTCTAGCTAGCAAAAAGATATAGCCTGACATAGATTTCATACTATCTTAGCATCCAACAAATCGAAGTCAGTATACCCAACGATATCCAGCTAATTCGAACTCTGATACATGAGCATGTAGTCCTTTGTTCTCTATAAATACTGCAAAACCCGTTTGGCTGCTTTTTAATGGTCTAATCCTAGATTGCTTAAATATCTACCTAGCATCCCAATAACGTATGCAATATCCGAACGTGTACAAACTTGAGTATACATCAGACTCTCTACTACTGAGGCATAGGGATCTTCTGCATTTTCTTTTCCTCAAAATTATTCTTAAGGTACTGATTGAGACTAAACTTGTCTCCTTTAGCTACATGGGTATCACCTGGTTTGCAATCCTACATACCATACCTCTTGAGAACCTTTTCTATATAGCTCTTTTATGATAATCCAAGAATACCCCAAGAGCGATCCTAGTGTATCTAAATCTTTAATACAAAAGAGGCGTCATCGAGATCTTTCATCTCAAAATTCTTAGTTAAAAATCTCTTGGTTCGTGCAAAAAACCTATATCGTTGCTGGCAAACAAAATGTCATCGACATATAAAATCAAAAAAAATATGTTTACTCCCATAGAACTTATGGGATATATAATCATTGACCAAATTCATCTCAAAACCAAATGAGATGATCACTTGATAAAACATGAAATACCATTGTCGAGATGCCTGTTGAGTCTATAGATGGATTTCTTAAACCATATTCTTTGGGTCTTCTGACACAAAATTTTTTGGCTGCACCATATAAATCATCTTATCAATGTTGCCATTGAGAAACACTATTTTTACATCCATCTGATGTAACTCAAAATTGAAATGCACCACTAATGACATTATAATCCTGAAACAGTCTTTCGAAGAAACCAGAGAGAAAGTCTCTTCGAAAGACTCTTTATAATTGATGCCTTCTTTTTACGTAAAGCCCTTAGCAACAAGACAAGCCTTGTACCTTTCCACATCGCCTTTTGAATCTCTCTTGGTTTTAAATATCCATTTACAACCAATGGGTTTTGCACCTTCTGGCAATGGGACAAGATCCCATACATTTTTCTTCATGGACTTGATGTCTTCATTTATGACATCAATCTACTTTTGAGAGTTAGAACTTTTCATGACTTGATGGAAGTTGATCGAATCATCTTCCATCACTGCAATGTCTACCTTATGTTCTTGAAGAAATACAATGTAATCATCTGGCACTACACTTCTCTCCTCTAGTGGATCTCCTTAATGGCATAGGTTCTTGAGGTGCTAGAGTTTGTTCTTCCACAATAGTTTCTTAAATGGGAGGTTCTCCAATTATTATGACCTGTTGTGTTTGAATAAGATCAGGAATGAAATCATGATCAATGCCAATAACACCTGTGGGAATGTCAATGCATTCCTCTTCAAAGACAAAGTTCCTAATTGTATCTTCCCCTGCAAACTCTACATCCTCAAAGAGCGGGGTATTTCTCGACTTGAAAATCGATTTAGTTATGGGATCATAAAATTTGTACCCCCTAGATCTTTCTGAGTATCCAATAAAATAGCAACTTACTATCCTTGATCCAGTTTCTTTTCATTAGGCCTATAAGGCCTTGCGTCAGCTGGATATTCCCAAACATGCAAGTACTTTAGACTAGGCTTCTAGCTTGTCCAAAGTTTATAAGGGGTTTTGTCAGTTGCTTTAGTTGGAACTCTGTTAAGGATATATGTTGTAATTTTAAGTGCTTTGCTCCAGAGTAATTCTGATAAGGTGGAATGACAAACCATACTCCTTACTATATCCTTAAGCGTTCTGTTTTATCTTTTAGCAACACTATTCATAGTGGATGAACTCAACATAGTATACTGTATGACGATACCACATTTTTCTAGGAACTTAGAAAATAGCCCTAAACGTTGTTCACCTGAACCGTTATATCTGCCATAGTATTCACCACCACGGGTAGACCTGACGCTTTTGATACTTTTGCTAAGTTGGTTCTTAACTTCAGCCTTATAATTTTTGAACATATCCATCGATTATGCTTTTTCATGAATGAGATATATGTATCTATATCTAGAGAAATCATCTATGAATGTTATCAAATATTATTGACCATTCCAAGCAACCCTAGGGAATGGTCCACAAATATCTGTATGTATAAGCTCTAAGACGTCTAAAGTCCCGTTGGCTTTAAATCTCCTTTTGTTGGTTTATTTTTCCTATATACAGTTAACATAGACATCAAAATCTGTGAAATCTAAGGAATCCAAAATTTTATCGGATACAAGTCTCTCCATTCTTCGTCTAGAGATATGACCTAATCTCTTATGCCATATTGTAGTTGAATTCTCATTGTTTAATTTTCTCTTTATACTTCATGTACTTAATTGTAGGGATTCATTAAATAAGGCAATTGTATCAATTGAATAAAGATTATCGTAATTTGACAAAGAACCATAACCAACCAATTTTGAATCATGAAACAAATTGAATTTTTCATTTCCAAATGAACAAGACTAATCAAATTTGTCCAAAGCAGAAATAGAAATTAAATTCCATCTAAAAGATGTTACAATAAATGTTTCATCAAGATCCAAATAAAATCCAGTCTTTAACAATAATCTAAAATTTTCTATTGCCTCTACTTGAATCGTCGTCCCGTTGCCCACATAGATGTATCTTTCACCATCACTTGGCTTTTGGCAACTCAGGCAACACTGTATAAGCACACTGATGTGAGTTGTTGCACCAAAATCTATCCATATGTGTCTAGGTACTGAAGTTAAATTAATCTTAGAACAAACCAAATTAAGAAGCACACCTTTCTTAGCACGCCAAGCATGATAGTTGGTGCATTGCTTCTTCTTATGCCCTTCAACTCCACAGAAGAAACAACCAGTATTGCCTAGGTCAGTCAGTTTCTTTTGTTGTTTCTTATGAGGTGTTGTATCTGCAGCTTTCTTATCCTTCTTTCTTTTATTTCTCTTGCTCTTATTCTTAGGGGTTGAGGCCAAGTGAGTACTCTCTGTCTTATCTTGCTTCAGCCTTTTCTCTTCCTAAACACAATATGATATGAGCTCATTCAGAGACCAAGTCTCTTTCTAATAGTTATAGCTCACCTTAAACTAGTTAAACTATGCTGGAAGAAATATCAAAACCAGATACACCAGCAAATCATCAGACAGTTTAAGCTTAAGTGCATTCAATTTTGAAGCAAGATGAGACATCTCCATATTGTACTCTTGATATTGCCTGTACCCTTATACCTCATTGAAATCAGGCTTATCAGGAGCGTACCAATTTTAGCCTTTTCATTCTTGACAAACTTCTTTTCAATATTGTCACGCCCCAGACCCTATATTGGATCTAGGGGTGGTAACCCGCTGCATGCCTGGCATGCAAGGCATCCCAAAATATAATATTTAATACAAGAAGGGTATTAACTATATATCGTCCAATTTAAATGGTTCTTAATACAAACCATAATTATAGGTTTTAGGCTACATGCCCATCATACATAAGTCATTGGGGTTACAACAAAATGTTGGATCTTAGTTTCCTCTGAATGAAGCTCCAACTACCCCAGATCCCATTCTTCAGTCCTGTGGCTCTGAAAAATATTGTAAGATTTATATGAGCTTACACTCAATAAGTAAGCCTACTATTATATAATCATTTCGTCAAGATATTATCAAACCATATTTTCATGTATAAAACTTCAATTTCAAATACATTCATCATGTTATCAAAACATGTATATCATCAGCTCAAATAATTTTGGAAGCTTAATTATACAATAAATGCTAAAATATGCAATGTAAACAAACCCATTGTATTCATATAATTATTATTTTCTTATGTGTCCCACGGCCCTACAACACCCATCTGGTGTATCACTCTTTAATGTCCCCTAAGAGAAAGGGTCCTAGTACCAGCGTTATGCTATATTATAATCAATCACAACACATCCTCTAGATGTGTGTGCATTATGCAATATATCAATCACATCACATCCTCTAGATGTGCGTCCTCCACATATCTTCCCTGTAGAGGTGGGTCCCGTATCTCTTGGCATTTCACATCGTTACACATCATATGAGAATCGCGCGACACATATCATCATCATATTTGCATGTAGCACATCATGCATCATCATGAGCATAAGCTCCTCATATCACATATACAGTGGTTTGTACATTCATAGCATAAAATATCAATAATACCAGTATATTTTGCAAAGCCAAAATAATCGCATCATCAATTTTTGTACATTTATAATACATTACTTTGCAAAATATTAGTAATCACATATAATTATAACAGATACCCAATTGTATAACAAAATTCCATTTTGTCTTATTTTTTCAAATAATATATATATCCATAATTTTATATTCTAATAAATTATAAAAATTATAATAAATGGCTTACTTACCTCAGTACGCTAATTCCAAACTGTAAATCAGCTATGTGGATATCTGGTTACCTACAGCATTAATTTTCACAATTAAATCTCAAAATTGAAACAATGCAGCATCCCCTAAGGTCTACCCAGTCTAATCCTGGGCCCAACTTTGGGCTCGAATACATCTCAATATATAAGCCCAAATGGGGAAATAAAAATATCCGAGAAACTAGAATCAACGCCGAATCGGACCATATTTTTATTTCTTCATTCCCGGCCCATTAAAGGCCCAAAATGCAGCCCCAAACAACTCGTGAGCCGGCCCAATAGGGCCCAATGTGGGACGGCCCAGCCGGCCCACTCTCTTCTTCTCCCCCGTCTCCTCCCCTGTTTCACCCGAAACCGGGGGAGGCCATGCCGACGGCCAGGGCCGTCGCTGGCCAAATTCCAGGCGGCCCGATCATCGGCGACCGGGCCAGAGCCGGCCTCGGCGGCCGACTCCCTCTCCCTCTCTTTCTCCCTCAATCTCTCTCTCTCTTTCGCACAATCCACGGCACACGACTCGTGCCGGTGGCACGATCGGCCACCATGGCCGGTCGGATCCTCACCGGACGGTTGCCCGCCGCCGGTGAGGTCCCCTGGCCACCGCCCAGGCCCGGCGAGGCATTGAGCACTCCACTAGGCCCGAACCAAGCCGTGAACCAGCTTGGTTCCCTCTCCTTTCTCTCTGTGATTCTCTCTCTCTCTCTCTTACCTGCGGCGGGGGGGGGGGGGAAAGCTCATGGAGAAGGAGGGGTGCTCCCCCTCCTTAAATAGTGGCGAGGGGAGGGTTATCCCCTCCCCTGTACCCATGTGAAGGGGGCGCGTCGGCGCCCCCCTTCCTTGACTGGCTACGGCGCCCCCTTGCCGCAGCCGTCAACAATGGTGGAGGAAGGGGCGGCGCCCCCTTCCTCCGTCAACAATGGAGGATCCTAAGAACAGGGGCTTACATTCTCCCCTTCTTATAAAAATTTTGGCCTCGAAATTGGTGTACTTCAAATAACATTTAGAATCCAAAGCTTTGATCATATGATTAATCTTCTTTCCATTACATATGTTAAGTTACAAACAATTGAGGATATTTTCTTTAATTTCTTCCTCAAGCTCCCAAGTAGCTTCCCTCTCAGAATGGTTACTCCACTGAACCTTGACATAAGGAATGCTACGCCGTCTTAAAACTTGATCCTTGCGGTCCACAATACACAGGATGCTCCTCATACGTTAGATCCTTCCTTAACTGCATGGGCTCAAACTGTATCACATGGCTGGGGTCAGGAATGTACTTTCTCAACATAGATACATGAAATACATTGTGTACCCCAGAAGTGCCGAGGTAATGCCAGGCTATAAGCCACCTCCCCTACTTTGCTCAGAATCTCAAATGGTCCAATGTATCGTGGACTCAGTTTACCTCTAATCCCAAATCTCATCACATTTTTGGTTGGTGATATCTTCAAGAAGACATGATCTCCAATTTGAAATTCTAGCTCCCTTCTTCTCACATCAGCATAGCTCTTCTGTCGGCTCTGAGCTGTGCGGAGTCGTCCCTTGATCAGTTGCACCTTCTCTACTGTCTGTCGAATCAGCTCAGGGCCCAATAATTTTCTTTCCCCCACATCATCCCAACATAAGGGAGATCTGCATTTTTACCATACAAGGCCTCAAATGGAGCCATCTGGATACTGGCCTGGTAGCTGTTATTGTAAGAAATTCCACTAAAGATAAGTGGTTGTCCCAAGCACCACCCAAGTCCATCACACAGGCTCGCAACATGTCCTCCAGGGTCTGTATGGTTCTCTCAGACTGCCCATCTGTCTGGGGATGGAAGGCTGTGCTGAAGTTCAATTTGGTCCCCAGAGCTCTATGAAGACTCTTCCAGAATTGGGACACAAACCTAGTATCCCTATCTGATACAATAGATACGGGAATACCATGAAGCCTCACAATTTGCTCAATATACATGTTGGCCAATCTCTCACTGAAGATCCCAACTCTGAATGGCAGGAAATGGGCTGACTTCATCAATCTGTCTACAATGACCCATACCACATCATTGTTCCGAGGGGTCTTAGGCAGACCAGTCACGAAGTCCATAGTGATCTTCTCCCATTTCCATTGTGGAATCATCAGAGATTGAAGGGGTCCTGCAGGCCTTTGATGCTCAGCCTTCACTTGCTGACATACCAAACATTTGGCTACATACTGAGCAATCTCACTCTTCATTCCTTTCCACCAAAAGTTTTCTTTTAGGTCCTTGTACATCTTGGTACCTCCTGGGTGCACCGTGTAAGGAGAATAGTGGGCTCCTTCAGAATCTCTGCTCTTAGTTCCACCACATTTGGCACACAGAGCCTACCATCAAATCTCAGGGATCCATCCTCCATTATAGTAAATTCATTCTGAACCCCTGACTTCACGGTTTCTTTAATCTTTTGCAGGTCCAAGTCTTCTTTCTGGGAGGACTTGATCCTGTCTAACAGAGTTGGTTGGAGTACAAGTGCTGCTACAAGTCCATCGGACCGTTGTACTCGCAATCCAACCTCCTAGCTTCTCAAGATCCCTCTGGATGTGAGGCTGAGAGGTGATCATAGAAGCTAACTCCGAGGAGGACTTCCTACTCAAGGCATCAGCTACCACATTGGCCTTCCCTGGATGATAGTGCAGGTTCAGGTCATAATCTTTTAGTAGCTCCATCCACCTCCTTTGCCTCAAGTTTAACTCCTTCTGAGTGAAGATGTACTTCAGACTTTTGTGGTCTGTGTACACATCACATGCTTCTCCATATAGATAATGCCGCCAGATCTTTAAGGCAAAAATTACAGCAGCCAACTCCAGGTCATGAGTAGGATAATTTTCTCGTATGGCTTTAGCTGTCTGGAGGCATAAGCTATCACCTTCTCATTTTGCATCAGAACACATCCCAATCCCTTCCGAGAAGCATCCGTATATAGAGTGAATCCTCCAGATCCTGACGGAAGGGTAAGGATGGGGCTGACACTAGGCGTTGTTTCAGCTCCTGGAAACTTCTCTCACACTCCTCAGTCCAGTCAAACTTCGCTTGCTTTTGGGTCAAGCGAGTCAGGGGTAGAGCAATGCGAGAAAAGCCCTCCACAATCTGCGATAATATCCAGCCAGCCCCACGAAGCTTCTGACTTCAGATACATTGGAAGGTCGACTCCAAATTACAACTGCCTCAATCTTCTTTGGGTCCACAGTTATGCCATTTTTAGATATTACGTGACCCAAGAATGATACTTGGCTCAACCAGAAGTCACATTTCTGCAACTTGGCATAAAGCTTTTTCTCTCGAAGGGTTTGTAGAACAATCTTAGGTGGTCCATATGCTCCTCCTGGCTTTTAGAATACACCAGGATGTCATCAATGAACACCACCACAAACTGGTCTAAGTATGGCTTAAAGATTCTGTTCATCAAGTCCATGAATGCTGCCGGGCATTAGTTAACCCAAACGGCATCACCAAGAACTCGTAGTGGCCGTACCTAGTCCTGAATGCTGTCTTAGGCACATCTCCAGCCTTGACCTTGAGTTGATGGTATCCTGACCGAAGGTCAATCTTCGAGAATACCCGGGCTCCTTGGAGTTGATCGAACAGATCATTGATCCTCGGCAAGGGATACTTGTTCCGCACTGTTACCTTATTGATTTCTGGTAATCAATGCAGAGCCGAAGACTCCCATCCTTCTTTTTGACAAATAATACTGGAGCACCCCAAGGAGAGATACTCGGTCTGATAAATCCCGGTCTAGGAGTTCTTGCAATTGGTTCTTCAACTCTTTTAGTTCAGCTGGGGCCATACATAAGGGGCCTTGGATATAGGTCCAGTGCCAGGGACCAAATCAATGGTGAACTCCACTTCCCAGTCTGGAGGCAATTCGATCAAATCATCCGGGAAGACGTCAGGAAACTCCATAGCCACTGGAAAGAGTCTTTCGAAATTGAAATGCACCACTAATGCCATTATAATCCTGAAAGAGTCTTTCGAAGAAACCAGAGAGAAAGTCTCTTCGAAAGACTCTTTATAATTGATGCCTTCTTTTTACGTAAAGCCCTTAGCAACAAGACAAGACTTGTACCTTTCCACATCGCCTTTTGAATCTCTCTTGGTTTTAAATATTCATTTACAACCAATGGGTTTGCACCTTCTGGCAATGGGACAATATCCCATACATCATTTTTCTTCATGGACTTGATCTCTTCATTTATGACATCAATCTACTTTTGAGAGTTAGAACTTTTCATGACTTGATGAAAGTTGATCGAATCATCTTCCATCACTGCAATGTCTACCTTATGTTCTTGAAGAAATACAATGTAATCATGTGGCACTACACTTCTCCTCCTCTAGTGGATCTCCTTAATGGCATAGGTTCTTGAGGTGCTAGAGTTTGTTCTTCCACAATAGTTTCTTGAATGGGAGGTTCTCCAACATTATTATGACCTGTTGTGTCTTGAATAAGATCAGGAATGAAATCCTGATCAATGCCAATAACACCTGTGGGAATGTCAATGCATTCCTCTTCAAAGACAAAGTTCCTAATTGTATCTTTCCCTGCAAACTCTACATCCTCAAAGAACTGGGTATTTCTCGACTTGAAAATCGATTTAGTTATGGGATCATAAAATTTGTACCCCCTAGATATTTCAGAGTATCCAATAAAATAGCAACTTACTATCCTTGATCCAGTTTCTTTTCATTAGGCCTATAAGGCCTTGCGTTAGCTGGATATCCCAAACATGCAAGTACTTTAGACTAGGCTTCTAGCTTGTCCAAAGTTTATAAGGGGTTTTGTCAGTTGCTCTAGTTGGAACTCTGTTAAGGATATATGTTGTAATTTTAAGGTGCTTTGCTCCAGAGTAATTCTGATAAGGTGGAATGACAAACCATACTCTTTACCATATCCTTAAGCGTTCTGTTTTATCTTTTAGCAACACCATTCATAGTGGACGAACTCAGCATACTATACTATAGGACGATACCGCATTTTTCTAGGAACTTAGCAAATAGCCCTAAACGTTGTTCACCTGAACCGTTATATCTGCCATAGTATTCACCACCACGGGTAGACCTGACGCTTTTGATACTTTTGCTATGTTGGTTCTTAACTTCAGCCTTATAATTTTTGAACACATCCATGATTGTGCTTTTTCATGAATGAGATATATGTATCTATATCTAGAGAAATCATCTATGAATGTTATCAAATATTATTGACCATTCCAAGCAACCCTAGGAATGGTCCACAAATATCTGTATGTATAAGCTCTAAGACGTCTAAAGTCCTGTTGGCTTTAAATCTCCTTTTGTTGGTTTATTTTCCTATATACAGTTAACATAGACATCAAAATATATGAAATCTAAGGAATCCAAAATTTTATCAGTTACAAGTCTCTCTATTCTTAGTCTAGAGATATGACCTAATCTTTTATGCCATAATGTAGTTTAATTTTTCTTTATACTTCATGTACTTAATTGTAGGGATTCATTAAATAAGGCAATTGTATCAATTGAATAAAGATTATCATAATTTGACAAAGAACCATAACCAACCAATTTTGAATCATGAAACAAATTGAATTTTTCATTTCCAAATGAAAAAGAATAATCAAATTTGTCCAAAGCAGAAATAGAAATTAAATTCCATCTAAAAGATGTTATAATAAATGTTTCATCAAGATCCAAATAAAATCCAGTCTTTAACAATAATCTAAATTTTTCTATTGCCTCTACTTGAATCATCGTCCCGTTGCCCACATAGATGTATCTTTCACCATCACTTGGCTTTTGGCAACTCAGGCAACACTGCATAAGCACACTGATGTGAGTTGTTGCACCAAAATCTATCCATATGTGTCTAGGTACTGAAGTTAAATTAATCTTAGAACAAACCAAATTTAGAAGCACACCTTTCTTAGCACGCCAAGCATGATAGTTGGCGCATTGCTTCTTCTTATGCCCTTCAACTCCACAGAAGAAACAACCAGTATTGCCCAGGTCAGTCAGTTTCTTTTGTTGTTTCTTATGAGGTGTTGTATCTGCAGCTTTCTTATCCTTCTTTCTTTTATTTCTCTTGCTCTTATTCTTAGGGGTTGAGGCCAAGTGAGTACTCTCTGTCTTATCTTGCTTCAGCCTTTTCTCTTCCTAAACACAGTATGACATGAGCTCATTCAGAGACCAAGTCTCTTTCTAATAGTTATAGCTCACCTTAAACTAGTTAAACTATGCCGGAAGAGATATCAAAACCAGATACACCAGCAAATCATCAGACAGTTTAAGCTTAAGTGCATTCAATTTTGAAGCAAGATGAGACATCTCCATATTGTACTCTTTGATATTGCCTATAACCTTATACCTCATTGAAATCAGGCTTATCAATAGCGTACCAATTTTAGCCTTTTCGTTCTTGACACACCTCTTTTCAATATCTGCAAGGAAATCACTAGCCATAGTGATTTCTTCAAACATTGTGCCCTTGAATGCTTCTGAAATGGCTTTCTTCATGATTAGCATACATATGTGATTTGATCTCTCCTACCTTTCTATCTCCCTCTTTTGATCAAAGGTACTCTTATCCGTAATAGGTGGGGGAGCAACGGTCTTTAAAGTAAGGTTGAGATCCATGACTTCGAGAACTATTATGAGATTCTCTTGCCATGACTTGAAGTTAGAGCCATTTAGCATAGGAATTGAGTTGATGTTGGCAGTAATATTAGCAGGAGTAATAGCTGAATAGAGAACAATAACAAACAAATAAAATAAGCTCACATATGTCTTTAAAGCAAATAAATAAATTCAAATAAAGATAAACCCCATCTCAAGATACCCGACACTCCATCAATATTTCATCTTTGGACAAAATATTAACTTGTAAATGATATCTTGGTGTAGTAATCAAATACTGATGATAAATAACATATCGAATAATAAATCTTCCTTTGGGCCGATTTATTATTCATATGTAAAACCAAATAATCGCCACGTATTTATTACCACAAGCAAATGTAATTCTGCTAAATATATACCTTCCTTTGGACTGATAAATATTCACATAAGTTATATCTACACAATCATTTATATTTTAAAACAAATTAATTTTCACAAGAGAAGTCACTTTGGTGATATGTTGCCTCAATTAATTCGTCTCAAAAAATGTATAAAACTATTTAATATTTTAATTTAAAATTACATCAAAATTAGCTTTAAAATATCAAACTCCATTAAAAAAATATGCCAAAATCCATTAATCCAACACGCCCCGCTGTGGTCTTGGACCGAATGCTCCGGTCCACCCTTACGGCCTTTCAGTACCTTTCCTTGGTCGAGCGATTGGACTTGTGTCCATATCGTGTATATCTTTTTGTTTTTTTGCAACAAAAAATTCAAAACAAATCCATTCAAAAATCCATAGTCTTTCTTTTCCTCCTCCGTGAACTACGGGCCCCCTCCTTTTTCTTTAATTGCTTCTTGCGATATCCCAACGTCTCGTGCATGCCTGTTATCCCCACGATTTCCGCGAGGAGGGATATACGTCGTGGTGGTCAGAAGCTCATGTCCTCAGTAACTCCACCCACGCAAGGAACTCCACCCATGCAAGGAACTCCATGCAATCCCATGATTTCGTAAATCGTGGAGCTAACGTGAGGGGAAAGAAAAAGGATGGGAGCCCACGCATGATTTTCATAACTCAAGAAGATGGAGCCATTTCTCTAAGAGATGAGAGGCTTTTGTGGGCAGCTAGCCATAGCCCTTTTTTTTTTTTTTACGCGGGATGTGCAGCGAGGCCAAACAAGCGAGTTCCATGTCTGCAACTCGCTGACACGTTGCAGGAGAAGGCACCAGACCTTCTCTTCTCCCCTTCCACTCGAACGAAATTCAGATTATTAAAATATATATATATATATATATATATATATATATATATATATACCCAAAGTAATCTAAATTTATTAAAAAAAACTAAACTAAATTTTTTTAATGATTCAACATGAATAGAAGCTCTGATATACCAATTGTTAGAAATTAAACCTAAACTATGGGTGAAATCATCACCAAAAAATTCAAGAATTATTCATGTTCAATCATCAAGAATCAATAAACAATAAACGGAAGCATACATGAATCCATATTGTTTGATTGCTCTTCAAAGCTATGCGGTTGGCCTTCTAGATCCTTATTGTTTATTGTTTTTTAAGCCGTGCGATTGGCCTTCCAGATCAGTACGTTCTCCCATAGAGCTTTTTTTTTAAATTTTCTCTAGGGTTTTCTTTCTGACGATGGGATTCAGAAAAGAAAGTCGTACACGATCCGAAGACCATAATCGCTATATATAGATAACTTCCTTATTATCTTTTGGTCTTTCTATTTTAGCCCATTATAAAAATAAAAATCATCCCTTAGATCTCTACGTACATTAAAGGCACACACCCTATGAGATACATTAAATCCAAATTATTGAAACCTTAACATATCACTTTAATTGAGCTTAACTTTATTTGACAGTCCACAATACATAATTATTTCATATATAAGCTCAATGTTGATTAATGATCCAACATGCACCACATGGAAAACTAAAACAAAATTTGAGAGGAAAAAAATAGCAATGCCCCTACCTTTTTTTGCATTAGATTTCTTCTAGAGTGTAACCTAGCAGGATGCTTTTCTATGAAACCCTGCGCTAGCTATTGACATTCATCAAGATTAGTTGTGTTAAGCTATAAACTTGAGCCAATCCCACTTGCTTGACCAAAATACCCTCCGTCCATGCAAAATCCCACGACCTACCTTTCTTTTTTTTTTTTTTCTCCATGCAGCTTAAGCCCCCTCCTCCAACAATTATACTATTATTTGTTGCCGCCAAACCACCTTTAATGAGCATCATGTGGGTAGAAATCCTTGCGGGCCTTTGAAGAAACGGCGAGAATTTTCCTTTGCTCGGAAACCTGCAAAGAAAGTCCCGGACCGGTGACTCCGACGGGGACCCTTCGACGCCCAAGTTAGTGTTTTGGGAATAGGAATGGATATCGTTGTAAAGATTGGATAGAGCTTGAGCCCCCTACCTTAAGGGCTGGAGGCCTTTTATACATGTTAGAGAATCCCTTTTACTCTCCGTCCGTCGTGGTCAAGTCTCCTTCAGACGGTTGTTAATTTCTGGTCTTCAACGTGCCACAAAGTACGGGTCATGGGACTGATCGTGGGGCCACGCCCGTTGTTAGCGGCGCCAGGAGGAAGCACGTCCACCGTGCGCGTAACCGGGCATGCTCGTGGTGACGTGGTTCGCCCTTCTCGAGGGAAGTGAACCACGTAGCTCGAACGTGGATGGTTGCCGCCGGAGGCCGACGCCGAGACCAATGCCGAGGCTGGCACCGAAGCCGAGCCGGGGCTGACACCAAAGCCGACGCCAATACCATGATCAAGGCCTAGACTGGCTGCAGCCGACACGGAGGTCGAGGTGGGCCGTGGCCGATGCGAAGGTCGAGATGGTCCATGGCGGACATAGAGGTCGAGATGGGCCATGGCCGATGCCGACACCGTGACCAAGGCCTAGACTGGCTGCGGCCGACACGGAGGTCGAGGTGGGCCATGGCCGACACGGAGGTCGAGATAGGCCGTGGCCGACATGGAGGTGGGATGGGCCGTGGCCGACGGAGGTCGAGATAGGCCGTGGCTGACATGGAGGCGAGATGGGCCGTGGCCAACACGGAGGTCGAGATGGGCCGGCCGACGCCGACACCGTGACCAAGGCTAGACTGGCTGCGGCCGACACGGAGGTCGAGATGGGCCATGGCCTACGCCGACACCGTGACCAAGGCCTAGACTGGCTGTGGCCGATACGGAGGTCAGGTGTGGCCGATGCGGAGGTTGAGATGGGCCGTGGCCGGCCGACCGTGACCAAGGCCTAGACGACGGAGGTCGAGATGGGCCATGGCCGACGCCGACACCGTGACCAAGGCCTAGACTGGCTGCGGTCGACACGGAGGTCGAGATGGGCCATGGCCGACGCCGACACCATGACCAAGGCCTAGACTGGCTGCAGCCGATGCGAGGTTGAGATGGGCCGTAGCCGATGCGGAGGTCGAATGGGCCGCGGCCGACACGAAAGTTGGAGTAGGCCGTGTTGAGCCCAATCGCCAAGGAATTGGCTCGCGTGTTCTTTGACCCTTGGCCATATCAGATGCCCCCCCCCCTCCCTGAGCTGGTGTCACCATCCAAGCGAAAGGGGCATCGTCATCTGCGCATCCTAACCATCGGATTCGCCTCGAGGTCAGGGAGCAGTCTGGGATCCCCAAGATATCGGTGATCATCATTAAGCCGTCAAATCACTGGCATCGATACATTCTGATTGGTCGGGGGTCCCATCTATCGCGCGCCCGGAGCGTCGTCGCAGAGTCCTCCTCAATGGATAGCATCCGCGTGGCAGGCGCATCGGGCGGGACAATTTTGAAGATGCCGATAAAATTTTATAAGCAAGGATGTGCCCTAGCTTTGATTTCACCTACCGTGCAGAGCCTCTTCCCCTTCCAGCATGAGAGCTCCTCCAACTCCTTCTTCTTCCTCTGTCTAGGTTAGTTCCCATGCCTTCACAGTCGTCTACTTCTTATTCGTCATCTCGGTTTCCACAAACCATACCTCTCCGACCCCTAGGGCCATGGCCAAGGAACCGGCTGTTAGGAGTCCGTCAGCAGCTGTAACCCCACCTCCTAGGGCAGCTCCGTCTTCTAGGGCGAGCAGCGGTTCCCCTGAGGGGACCGCCTCCACTGTCACTTCCGTTGACCTTGCGTCCTTTAGGGCAGCCTATAAAATACCCAAAGAGGTGCGACTGATCGCACCGGGCCCCAACGATAGGGTAACCTCTCCCCCTCGGGGGATAGCCCTTTATGAGGAATTTTTTAAGGCCGGTCTTCATCTTCGTCTTCACCCTTTCATCATCAATCTCCTCGATAGATACGAGTTGGTCCCAGCTCAACTAGTCCCCAATTCCATCAGGGCCATTTGTGCCTTCTTGGTGTTGACTCGCCTCCAAGGTCTCCCGAGCAACGTTTCCCTCTTTCGCAGCCTGTATACCATTCGGGCTCAATCCGGCTGGTGGCTATTTGCCCCCCGGCCGGGTAGGGCCCTTAGGTTAGGTCTCCCTTCATCCATAAAGGGGTGGAAATCTGGTTCTTCTTCGCCGAAGTGGAGGGGATAAGGAGGGAATGGGGTACACCCAATACTGAGGCTAACAAGAACATCTCGGTAGTACCGAGAGATCAAGAAGCCTTCAATCTTCTTCTGGCAACTGAACTCCCATCATACCGAGAGATTTTGTCAGAGGACAACCTCCGACATGCCGGCATCACCCCTGATGACGGTGAGGGCCTCTTTAAAGATGACATTTTCCTTTCGATCCCTTCTCTCTTTTCTTTTCTTTTCTCTTTTTTTTTTTTTATAGCACATTCGTTTTCGTGCAGCTATGAAGATCAACATCCCGGCCGGGGCCTTTCACAAAGCCGCCCTTAAGAAGAGAAGAGGGCAAAATGATGGAGCCGAGGGGTCGAGAAAAAGGCCTCGATCCCAATCGCCACCTGCCCCCCGGGACGTCCCCAAGCTTCCTACTCCATCGCCCCCTCCTTGTCGATCTCCTGTGCAATCATCGCCACGGCCTCCACGACGGTCGCCTACTCCGCTGCCACCGCGGCGATCTCCCGCACCGCTGCCCCCGTCGGAGCCTGCTGACCCGACTGTGGGTACGCTGCCCGAGGAGTCAAGGGCTCATGTCAGTCAGTCGACTGAGCGCCCGGATCCATCGACTACCGGGCCGGCCCCAAGGGATGATCCTCAGGCCAGTAGAGAGGCATCGGTTGATAAGAGGCAGAAGGCCGTCGTTAGCTACGAGGCCCGCAACGCCGTATCCGAGCCCATAGGGACAGGATGGGACCAGTTTCCTCGCGGCCGTCTCTTATGAACCACTCCCACCTCGCCGAGAAGCTGCTGTCAGCGGCATCTACTCCTGCGATTCGGGAGGAGATAATCCGGACCAACTCCCGAATCCTCTTCAAAGATGGTCAGACGGCCATGCTCTGGGTAAGCAGCCGTTTACCTTCTAATCCTGTTCGTTTTCCATGTACCTACTTTAGGTAACTGACATTGGCCTGGATGTGTAGATGGTAACATCTTCAACCATACCCAAGCCCTTGTCGCCAGCGGGGAGCGTCGACTCGATCGCTATCGACGAGAAGCCTTTGAGTACCGAGATCGAGCTACGAAAGCTGAAGACGCTCTCAAGCTGACTCAGGCTGGAGAAGCGGAGAGGCTCGAAATAGTCCGGTCCCAAGCGCAGGCCAAAGCGACAGCAGCGCAACAATAGATGCGCAAGGCCCTCGAGCGCGCTCTCACTGCCGAGGGGAAGTTGATGGCCGCCGAAACGGAATTGGCCGATGTCAAGACCCAGCTCGAAGTGGCGAAATCCGAGCTGAGATCCTCCGAGGAGAAAACGGAAATCGCTGAGGAAGTGGCCCGCCTGGCTGACATCAAAACTGCTGAGGCCACGGAGGCAGTGAAAGCCGCCGATAAGAGGGCAGCCGAGGCCGAAACAGCGGCTCGGGCCACTGTGGAGAACATGGCTGAGGTGGCGGGAAAGCCGTGGAAAACTACCGGAACTCTCCAGTCTTTGCCAATGAGGTGGCCGAGGCGGGGAAGAAAGCAGTGGAGAACTACCGGAACTCTTCAGCCTTTGCCAATGAGGTGGCCGAGGCGGGGAAGAAAGCCATGGAGAACTACAGGAATTCCCCGATCTTCATTGAGGAGGTGGCCGAGCGGGAGCCGACGCCTATCTTCAGGGTTTTCATTACTGCCGAGATAAGGCCATGAAAGTCTTTGGTGTCGAAGGCCTTAAAGATTTAGAACCCGAAGAAGGAGACCTCGAGGGTGAAGATGTCCACCAGGGTTCGCTCGGCCGATGATACCACCCCCCTAACCGACACCGCTCCAGCGAAGGAATGAAGCCCGCCTGTGGTTTTGGATCTTTTTTTTTTTTTTTTTGCAATGTATCCAAGTCCGACTATGGTCGGCATTTTGTAAAAGTTTAGCTGATCCATGAAAAGAGAACACCCTTTAACTTTTGTGTTAGAATTGTCGACCCCCCTACTCTTCTTTTTACGCTATCGATGCCCAGCTTGCCAAGCCACTAGCTCATCGTGGTCTATTCGCGTTCGTAGATTTGCATGGAATCACACCATTCGGCCAGAACGAGGCCTCTTATAGTCTAAGTAGGGACGCTCTGGGATCAGTATGCGTTGATTCTTGACCATCGATGTCAGGCTGCTGACGAGCTAAACGGCCTTGTGATTCCAATCTTTTGGCGTTGTTTTATTGAGAGACCCTGTGATGTGGCCTCGCCAGCATGTTTCATGCGCCGTTCCGTCGATAGGTATTTGGAGCGATACCATGGGAGTGATCCGATTCCGAGCCAGGGACCCTCTTGACCCCAAAGAGCGGTGATCTGGGGCGTCACAACCGGGCCCAGGGTGTCTAGGGGTGATCTGAAGGTGTCGTGGTCGGGTTCAGGGTGTAATACTGGAATTTTGATTCTGTGCAGGCGCAGGAGTCGGGCTTTGGTGTCGACGTGGGAGTCGGGTTTTGGTGCCGACGCGATAGTCGGGCTTTTGTGCCGACACGGTAGTCGGGCTTTGGTGCCGATGCGGGAGTCGGGTTTTGGTGCCGACGTGGGAGTCGGGCTTTGTGCCGACACGGGAGTCGGGCTTTGGTGCCGACACGGGAGTCGGGCTTTGGTGCCGACGCGGTAGTCGGGCTTGGTGCCGACGCGGTAGTCGGGCTTTGTGCCGATGCGAGAGTCGGGCTTTTGTGCCGACACGGTAGTCGGGCTTTTGTGCCGACATGGGAGTCGGGCTTTAATGACATGATCGTAGGACAAAGAGGTAATGCGAAATGATGCGTGAGAAGTGCATTTTCATTTAAATAATTTGAAGGAGTGGAGTATCCGAACCTACAACCATTCAGTTGAGCACGTCACTGGTAGTACCGGCGAAGGTTGTCGGAATTCCAAGTTCATGGGAGTGGCCTCCCGCCGAGTTCCTCGAGTCGGTAAGCTCCTCGGGAAGGGCCTCTGCAACCCGGTAGGGCCCCTCCCAATTAGGTGATAACTTCCCTCCCTCCGTCGGCCTCGAAATCTCAGCCCTCCGGAGGACCAGGTCCCCGGGACGGAACGTCCGGGGTCTAACGCGGGCGTTGTAATACTTTGCTGCCCTTTGTCGATAAGCGGCCATCTTGATCCGTGCTCGGTCGCGTCTCCTCGATGAGATCCAAATTGGCCCTCAGTTGGGCCTGAGTTGTCTTCTTCATTGTAGGCTTCCACTCGAGTACTGGGGACCCCGATTTCCACAGGAATGATGGCCTCGGATCCAAAAACCAGACTGAACGGGTTTCGCCGGTGGGATTTCTCGGGGTCATATGATAGGCCACAGGACCTGGGGAGCTCCTCCACCCATCTTCCTTTAAAGTCATCAAGCCGTGTCCGAAGCCCTTGTAGAATTGTACGATTAATTGCTTCAGCCGCTCCTTGGTCTGTGGGTGTTCGACAGAGGTGAATCTCTGAGTGATTCCTAATTCGTTACAAAATTCTCTAAAGGGGGCGTTATCAAACTGTCGGCCGTTATCTGTGATGAGAGTGTTGGGAAGTCCAAAACGGCAGATTATGGACTTCCAAAAGAAAGCTCTCACTCTAGCTTTGGTTATTTTGGCTAGAGCTTCGGCCTCCACCCATTTGGTGAAGTGGTCGATAGCGACTAGCAAAAATCTCCGTTGACCAGAGGCTGGAGGAAATGGTCCCAAAATGTCCATCCCCCATTGGGCGAAGGGCCATGGAGCAGAGATGGGATTCAAGTGAGAAGTGGGCTGCCGCTGGATGTTGGCATGACGTTGGTAGCTGTCACATTTTCGCACCAATTCGGCCGCGTCTTCCCGCATGGTCAGCCAATAATAGCCTTGACGGAGGGCCTTATATGCTAGGGCTCTGCTCCCAGATGGTTCCCCATGCGCCTTCATGAATCGCGAGGATGTAATCGGCCTCAGCGGGACCGACACACTTGAGGAGGGGATACGAGAAGGACCTCCGGTACAGGCGTCCATCCATTATTAGGAACTTGGAGGCTCGCCACTTGAGGAGTTTGGCCTTGAAGGGTCATTGGGGAGGACACCATCAGTGAGATATTGGACATAGGCGTCCATCCAAGAAGGCTTCTGTTCAACTGGCAGGGCCTCCTCCGCCTCGATGCTCGAGACTAGCAAATGCTCTACGTAAGTCCTCCCCAAAGTTTCATCGGCCGAGGTGGCCAGGCGGGACAACGCGTCGGCCCGAGCATTCTCTTCCGGGGAACATAGCTGACACTGAAATGGGCGAAGGGGAGGGACTCCGACTGGACCTTGTCCAAATATTGGGACATGATAGGATCCCGAGCTTCATACTCCCCGTGATTTGCCCCGAGATGAGTTGGGAGTCGGTATATGCTCTGAGACGCTCCACTTTAAGTTCTTTGGCGAGCCTCATCCCTGCCAACAAGGCTTCGTACTCGGCTTGATTGTTCGTGGTGGGAAAGAGGAAACGAAGGGCATACTCAATCATTACACTATCGGGACCGGCGAGAATGATCCCGGCACCGCTCCCTTGAGAGTTTGATGCCCGTCCACATGAAGGATCCAATCCTTCCTCGCATCCGCGGTCGACGCTTCCGGGGGTTTCGTCGGGGCTTCCCTGGTCCGCTCATCGGTCCAGGTGCACTCAACCAGGAAATCCGCCAAAATTTGGGATTTCATACTCGACCTTGGTTCAAAGGTCAGGTCGAATTCTCCAACTTGAGTGCCCACTTTGCCAGCCGACCGGAGGTATCAGGGCGGGATAAGATTGCCCTCAGGGGCTGATCCGTCAGCACTATGATTGAGTGGGCTTGGAAATAAGGCCTGAGACGTTGAGCCGACACTATTAGTGCGAAAATAATTTTTTCGGTTTTGGTATACTGGTCTCCGTGTCATGGAGCACTTTGCTGGTGTAATATACTGGCTTCTGCGATCCTTCAGTGTCTATCCGGACGAGGACCGACTGACAGCCTCCTAAGAAGCGGCCAGGTACAAAAAGAGGTTTTCTCCCTCCATCGGTTTCGACAGTAGCGGCGGAGTCGATAGGAAATTCTTCAGCTCCTCAAAGGCCTTTTGGCAATCATCCGTCCATTCGAAGGTGTTGACTTTTTGCAAGGCTTTGAAGAAGGGGAGGCTCCGCTCAGCCGATCTAGATAGGAAGCGGCTCAGAGCTGCTAGTCTTCCGGTCAGGCGTTGGATTTCCTTTTTATTCACCGGCGGCCTCATATCTAGGATAGCTTGGATCTTGTCCGGGTTTGCCTCTATTCCTCGTTGTGTCACCATGAATCCTAGGAATTTGCCTGCTGCGACTCCGAAGACACATTTCCGGGGATTCGGCCTCATCTGAAACCGACAAAGGTTGCTGAAGGTCTCCATTATATTAGATAGGTGATCGCCAGCTCGGATGCTTTTGGTCAGCATGTATCTACATATACTTCCATGTTGCGCCCGATTTGACCCTCGAAGACCTTATTCATCAATCTTTGGTACGTGGCCCCGGCGTTTTTCAACCCGAAGGGCATGACTTTATACCAGTAGATCCCCTTTTCGATCACGAAGGAGGTGGCTTCTTCATCTGAAGGCTCCATTCTGATCTGGTTGTATCCCGAGAATGCATCCATGAAGCTGAGAGTCTCATGACCGGAAGTGGTGTCCACTAACTGATCGATCCTGGGAGCGGAAAACTATCCTTGGGGTAGGCTTTGTTGAGATCAGTGAAGTCGACACACATCCTCCAGCTTCCATTGGCTTTTCGTACCATCACTACGTTGGCAGCCAATCGGGATAATAGACCTCCCGAATGTGGCCGGTGGCGATCAGTTTACGGACCTCCTCGTCAACAGCTTTCTGGCGCTCGGGGGCGAAGCTTCTCTTCTTTTACCGGACTGCCCTAAAATTAGATTTGATGTTGAGTTTATGAGTAATTACCTCGGATGGTATACCCGGCATGTCGGTTGGTGCCCATGCAAAAATATCGGCGTTGGCTCGGAGGAACTCGAGGAGCCGACTCCTTTCCTCCTCAGGAGTGAGACCCCGATCTGGATGGTTCTCGTTGGGTCCTCTCCTAAGGGAAAAGTCAACAGATGTCCCACCGGTTCCCCCCTCTTCTCGGCCTCTCTCGGATCCGTCAATTCAGAAGTCGGCGAGGGAATTGCTGACTGAAGGCTAGGGGTCGTGTGGTAGCAGAGGGACACCGGGCTTCTTTCGCCCCGCATTTCCCGATTCCGTGACGAGTGGGGAACCTGACCAGCAACCTCTTTGTCGAGATAATGGCATCCAGCATATTTAAACCTGGCCGGCCGAGAATAGCATTATATGCAAGAGGAACTCTCACCACCAGGAACTTTATGAAGATCGTGCTCTGGCGGGGTGAAGTTCCAGCCGTGACGGGGAGAGCAATTTCTCCCTCAACTTTCACCGCATCTCCGGTGAAGCCAACGAGGGGCATCGTCACTGGCCGAAGAGAATCCAAAAGCAAGTTCATACAAACAAATGCGTCATACGTCAGAATATCGGCCGAGCTTCCACTATCAACTAATATTCTCTTTACAGGATGTTTAGCAATTGTCATGGATACAACAACGCTTTCATCATTAGGGTTATCTACCCCCTCTAAATCTCTTTCAGAGAAAGGAATTACAATGTTATCTAGCTCACCCCCCCCCGATGTCTTTTTGAGGTGCCCCCGCTCCCCAGGAGATCATTGCCACAGTTTTCCCAGTCGGGTGTTGTCAACATTGGCTTGCTGAGTGGGTGGTGCCGAAGGGCCTGGTGCCACTTGATTTCCTCTCCGGACAAACTGACCGAGGTGCCCTTGCTGGATGAGCTCCTCTATGGCCTTCTTCAGCTGTCGGCAGTCTTCTGTGTCATGGTCGTGATCTCGATGGAAACGACAATACATGTTCTTGTTGCGAGGAACTCCAGGCTTCAGGGGGCGGGGCGCTTGAGATAGGGCTCACCCTCGATTCCATAAGAATGTGGAGATCGGGGCTAACAGAGGGGTGTAACGCTCACCTACGGGGGGAAAGTCCGTGGCCGACTGTCCGCCCGGCGAGGTGGCTCGGGCTTCTTGGTGTGAGGCCCTCCAGACTCTGATCGAACTTGCTTTTTGCTGGGGCCTTCTTCAGTTTCCCGCCGAGAGGAGTCGGCCTCATCAGCGCGAATATATTTCTGAGCTCGACTCAACAACTCAGCGTACGAGCTCGGGGGCTTCTTGTCTAATGAATACGCGAAGCGGGAAGGGCGGAGCCCACGCTTCAAGGCCAAGGTGGCCACCGAGTTGTCAAGATGGTAAACGACCATCGCCGCCTCCTTGAAGCGGCAACGAAGTCCCGAAGAGTCTCCCCACTCTTCTGTCGGATGGCAAAGAGGCTGTCTGCCACCCGAGGGATCCGTCGGCTTGCGTCGAAGTGAGCGAGAAAAGCTTTCTCCAGCTGTCTGAATGAACTGATACTACGAGGAGGTAGACGGGAATACCAAGCCCTCGTAGCCTTTCATAGGGTGGCTGGGAAAGCAATGCATAGAAGAGCGTCGATGCTCCCTGGACCTGCATGTGCACCTTATAGCTTTCCAAGTGATCTAGGGGATCGGTAGTGCCGTCATAAGGATCCAGCTGAGGAAGGCAAAATCGGGAAGGGACGGGTTCTTCCATGATCCGCCTTGTCAGTGGGGGGCGACTGTCATATTTTGCCTTCGACTGATCGGTCAGTCGTTGGCCGAGCTCCTCTAAATGTCGGTAGCTCCTCCCGTCGCCTTTCTGCGCGGAGGTGGATCCTCTCGCCTGTGGACTCCTCTCCTGACGAGGTAGATAGGGAACAGGAGGACGGGCGGTGTCGGCGGGCTATACCCTTCCCCGGGGCCTTGTCCCGGGATCGCCGGGGAGAGGGACTGTCAGGAGATCTCCTTCTGTGGGAACGTCCCGACGGCGGTGAGCCTTCCATCGGGATTGTCCTCCACGGGTGGATTGTTGGCTGGGCTGCGCCGCAACTTCTTCCAAGGAGTAGGGTGGCGGCAGAGGTTGAGCGGCCACCAACTGTTGTTGGAGTTCCCGAATCACCGCAGCAAGGGACCGCACCTCCTGAGCAAGGGCGGTGACCCTATCACCTTGGCATGGTGGTGAGGGATGAATTGGCCTCCGGCTGCTCGGCCCTCGCTGGCTGCCCCCCAACCAGGCTGGTGGAAGCTTCTTGAGTGAGTCACCACCATCTTTCTTCGAGTAAGGAGGGAGTGAGAGCTTGGTCACTTTCTCCCCTACACGCCTTGCTACTCACGCTCTCCCCCCTACCTGGCGCGCCAATCTGTTGCCGCCAAATCACCTTTAATGAGCATCAGGTGGGTAGAAATCCTTGCGGGCCTTTTTGAGGGAACGATGAGAATTCTTCCTTCACTCGGGAACCTGCAAAGAAAGTCCCGGACCAGTGACTCCGGCGGGGACCCTCCGATGCCCAAGTTAGTGTTTTGGGGAACAGGAATGGATATCGTTGTAAAGATTGGATAGAGCTTGAGCCCCCTACCTTAAGGGCTGGAGGCCTTTTATACTGTTAGAGAATCCCTCTTACCCTCCGTCCGTCGTGGTCAAGCCTCCTTCAGACGGTTGTTAATTTCTGGTCTTCAACGTGCCACAAAGTACGGGTCATGGGACTGATCGTGGGGCCACGCCCATTGTTAGCGGCGCCAGGAGGAAGCACGTCCACGCGCGCGTAGCCAGGCGTGCTCGTGGTGACGTGGTCCGCCCTTCTCGAGGGAAGTGGACCACGTAGCTCGAACGTGGATGGTTGCCGTCGGAGGCCGACGCCGAGACCGATGCCGAGGCTGGCACCGAAGCCGACGCCGGGGCTGACACCGAAGCCGACGCCGATACCGTGACCAAGGCCTAGACTGGCTGCGGCCGACACGAAGGTTGAGGTGGGCCGTAGCCGACGCGGAGGTCGAGATGGTCCGTGGCGGACACAGAGGTCGAGATGGCCATGGCCGATGCCGACACCGTGACCAAGGCCTAGACTGGCTGCGGCCGACACGGAGGTCGGGATGGCCGTGACCGACGCGGAGGTCGGATAGGCCGTGGCCGATATGGAGGTCGAGATGGGCCGTGGCCGAGCGGAGGTCGGGATAGGCCGTGGCCGACATGGAGGTCGAGATGGGCCATGGCCGACGTGGAGGTCGAGATGGGCCGTGGCCGACGCGGACACCGTGACCAAGGCCTAGACTAGCTGCGGCCGACACGGAGGTCGAGATAGGCCGTGGCCGATGCCGACACCGTGACCAAGGCCTAGACTGACTGTGGCTGACATGGAGGTGAGGTGGGCCGTGGCCAACGCGGAGGTTGAGATGGGCCATGGCCGACGTCGACACCGTGACCAAGGCCTAGACTGGCTGCGGCCGATGCGGAGGTCGAGATGGGTCGCGACCGACACGGAAGTCGGAGTAGGCCGTGTTGAGCCCAATCGCCAAGGAATTGACTCATGTGTTCTTTGACCCGATTGGCCATATCATTATCCATTACAGTGATGATAAGTTTACCTCAACAAATAACCTCTCTCTCTCTCTCTCTCTCTCTCTCTTCTTTCCTTCAGCTTCTACATAGACAACTCCAATCCGTGAGGTCCGTTGGACTGAGGCCATGAGAGTTGACTATCTTCAAAGCCCATGTCTCTCTATTGCTACCATCTAGGATGCATCCGACTGGGCCACCGCCGGTGGCCGCCACAAAGTCGACTACAACTATGCTCCCTTCTTTCCGAGTTCACTAACTTCCCTCTCCTCGGCTGCCGCCTTGATCCCCTCCGAAAGGTCTCCTCTGCTGCCGCCGCCACCACCACCACCATCATATCTGTAGTGCAGATAATGCTATGGAGCAACTCATAGCCACTGGGTTGGCTGTCATAAACTCTATAAGAAACGGCAGAAGATATGCGATTTTAGTAGGCACTTCATGGCCTACTTCTTTTGCTATGACACAGTGTTATCCGATTACATTTCCTTATTGTGATGTGGTGGAGTGGGAGAAACGTATTTTTCAGAATGTTGGGTTTCGATATCAGAAAGTTTGGTGGCAGTAATCGTGCGAAATGTGCAAAACGTGGAAAGCGTGTGAAATCACACAAAGACTAGGGTTTTAGGAGGGCCTATATTATAAGAATAAGATGAATAGATATATAATGACGAACGGTGGAAGGTTGTAGATGTTTGCATTGTGGCTGGTTTTTTGAAGTTCTAGCTAGTTTTGCATGAAGTGGTGGTGAGTATTCCAGTATCTTTCTAGTTTTGTTTTTATCTTTCTATCATATAATTTAATACTATAATCAAAAGTTATAATATAAAAAAAAAAAAAAAGAAGAAGCTTTGTGTATGTAAAAATTTATGCCATCATTATTCTCTTCATGCGGTTTTAATGTTTCATATTAGTTTAGCATTTAACAAGTGTTGCATGCACATGAAAAAGTTCATTAAATTCCTATTAATATATTTTTTTCTTTTTTCCTTAGATAAATTTTATTTCTTTTTTTTATAGAGGTTTTCTTTTTTAAAAAAAACTCTCTACGTACTCATTTAATTCTTATCTTCCTCATGTACCATCAAAGATGAATGCAGTAACATACATGTGTTTTCTTGATAATTACTTATGAATTAATTGTGACAACCGCATCAAAGAACCAAATAAATTTAATTGTGAAAAGAAGTTAATGTTTTACAGTTTTACCTCTTCCGAGTTAGAGATCATATTAAGGATTAACTTGGCAAATGTAGATGAGAGAAAATCATCTCATCAAGACTTCTATATAACTTTGGATAGCTACATTTAAGGCTATGTTTGATAGCTTTTTGGCTATCCCTGGAAATAGCTGAGGGGATAAGCACCTTTTTAAAATTATCATTCTGCCATTAAGGGATAACTTTAGTTATTCCTGCATTCCTTAGGGAATAAGTTCAGGAGATGATCCCCTGTGGTTAAACTTTTTCAGCATTAACCCTTGTAGCTATAGCATTTGGGGATAAGAGGGGATATTTAAGGGATATCCCCCCTTATCCACCATATCAAACACAGCCTAAGGGTTAGCATCTAATGCCCATGCAAGCAAAAATTTCATGAATACTTTGGCTTGTTCAGTTCAACATGAGAATTGGAATTAAAATTCAATTTCACTAGAATTGAAATTATACATTTCTCTATATTGTTCATTACAATAATAGAAAATCAAAATCAAAAGCTTGTATATGTCAGATTTCAAATAGGTACATTGAAAATGAGCCCAAAACTGCGAAATATACTTATAAATCAACTACAAAGAAAAAGAAACATTGGTTTTGATAGAAATATCAGGTAGATTCAGCTCAATACATCAGAATTAGATGAGAAATGACTAGAAATATCAATATAAGTGAGTCACCTTTGTTGATGATATGGTTAGAGATATTTATTTTTTGATAAGAAAGGTTAGAGAAAAAGAGGTAATAGTGAGGAGATCATTCTTGTGAACCAAATGAGCCCAAAGACTTAAACTAATAATTAAGAGCCCTTATGTTATGGCTAACAAAGCCTAATCTAGTATATTGATATTTTTAATTTGCATCATTGAAAATTTCTTGATTTTTTACTTAGATAAATAAGATCCTAAAGATTTCTGATAGATAATGAATTAGTCTAGAACTATTACTCATTAACTCTCAAATTTCTTGATCAATATATATATATATATATATATATATATATATATATATATATATATATATCTACCAACGAAACAACAATATGGATTGTGGGATGATAGCGTTTGTCACTGTGATTATTGGACATATCTTTAGCTTTGTTTATTGTCCATGTCTTTTAATATGATTTTTTTATCTTTAAGCTCCAACCTTTCTAGCAAATAAAAAGTATAAATGGTTGCTCGTTTTAGTCTTTATGAAACCACTAGAATAAATAGAGCTATTAATGGCTTTCATAGGTGCCATTGATAACTTTAAAAAAATATTGTAAATATCTTTGCTTGTACTTTTTGTGACATTTTCTTACGTATCATATTAGGACAACGTCAGTAATTAATCGCTAGTAGTTGTAACAATTATCTATAAGAATTTCCTCAATAGCAACATTTCTAAGTTACATTAAAGTATTGATTTTAGTACCTTTTTAATATTTTACTAGTATTTATATATTGCTAATAAACCATTTGCAACACTTTGATGGAATGTTGATAGAAGTTAGTCTTGTAGTAACGTTTATAGGTCACTTAAAAAATATATTTCAATAGCAATTATCGATACATTGTGATGCTAGAGAAAAAAATTGAGAACCAGAGTAGTGAAACACACACAGTTGAATAGAAAAGCCTACAATCCTGTGGAAATCTATCAAAGAATATAGGACTAGAAAACACACTACTCACTAGAATTTCATTAAGGAATACCAAGTTTGGGAGAAAGCTTAAAGGGTTGAAATGAAATTTCATTCAAAGAAACTGATCTGGACCCTTTTTAACACAATACAAAGCCAATGTATTTGTAGGATTGAATTGAAATAACCCTCCAAGCATAAGTGACCCCTTTCCAACAAATAATTAAGACTTCTTTTGACTAGAAAATAACTACAACTCATATAGGATGCAATAAGAAAGCATAAAATCTAGCAAAGACTTACAGAAATAAGGGCAAAAGTCAAATTCAGGTAAATCTAACAATAGAAATATATTTCAACAAAATTCTTGCTTCTCCCTCTAGAAAAATTAGCTCCCTAAGTTGGGGAAGGCTCGTCTTCAAGTCTTAGATTATTATTTTCATCATAGAATGGAGAAAGGTTAGAAACATTGAAAGTGTTTAAGACATCAAACTTGGTTAGGAGATCAATCTTGTAAGCATTTTCACCATTTCTTTGGAGTACCTTGAGCGGATTAGCTGCTTTAGGCTTGAGCTTAGCATAAGGCTCTACGAGAAAACAATTTTTTTTCAAAGATGAATCCACACCAAATATCCTTTTGTAAATTCAGCATGCTTGCAATGTTTATTAGCTTGTTTACTATACTTTTCATTTTATTTAACAATTCATTCCTAAGTTTGCACATATAGCTTCTTTATTTGCTTTGTCCTTTCTGCTACGTCATGGAATTTTGTCCATAAATGGCTTCAAGTGGGCTATAACCAATTGCTTAATTAATGGACTAATTATAAGCAAACTCAATCTATGTGATTGTAAATCTCATTGTCGAATAATCTTTTTTACGAAGCTTCTTCCCAAACTCTAATTGATAACCTTAGTTTGTTCATCAGTGTAGAGATGAGAGATGGTGCCATATTGAAGATGAATACTAAGCTTCCTCGAAAGTGTATGCCAAAGTGACTTATAAATTGAAATCTCGATTTAAAGTGATGACCAGTGAATGCCATAGGGTTTAACAATCTCACGAAAGTACAGATTAGCTATATAAGAAGCATCTAGGGTCTTGTTATGAGGAATAAATATGTCATTTTTGAAAGTTGATCAATCACCACCATGATAGTTTTTATTCCTTTGAGTTTTGGTAAGCCATCAACAAAATCCAAGCTAACATTTTGCTAGGGTGCCTAAGATACTAGAAGGGGAGTGTACAAGTCTATGTTTTGAACATGACTTTTATAGATATATGATAAGTCCTACACCTTTTCATATACTGCAAACATCCTTCTTCGTCTTAGGCAATTTTTTAAAAATTAAGAGCAAGAGTCTTGTCTCTGCCAAAATGTCTTGCAAGCCTACTACCATACTTAATAAGGACAACCTCTCTCGTAGAGCATTGAGGGATACAAAAATAGTTGATATGATTCAGTAAAAATTGAAAAAATCTATTGGACCAGTCATATTTCAAAGAACCAATCTAACTTGATTTTTAAATTTTTAATTTTGATAAATAAAAATATTAAAAAATATTTAAGTGGTTAAAGAAAATAACTTGTATACAAGTGGTTATGGGTTTGAACTCATAGCTAGCATATTTTGAGTTAAGTTAAGTTTTGATAAATGAAATTAGGATTAAATTTTTTAAATTTTTAATTTTTTACTTGAATGGATAGTTATACGTATTATTTTTATATTATTAAATTAAAAATTAATTATAATATTATTTAATTCATTCAAATTGATTTATTCTATTAAACCGATTGACTCCGATTCAAATGTCTAGCCGATTTATTTTCAGATCTGATTTTCAAACCATTGGTTGTAATATCAATGCACATGACAACTAATGTTTCTCAGGCATAAGTACTTCAGGATTTTAAAAGTTATCCATTTAGTAATAACTAGATACATAGGGAGCAAATCCCCGTAATGCTTAGAAACCTAAGCCCACATCTAAATATATAAAAGTGCACTGTAAATATAAAAGTCGCCCGACTAATTTATATTATATTGTAAGCAAGCTAAGATGTAGTTGGTGCAGAACTGGAAGCAGCTTGGCATGAAAGGAAAGACGACACATACGTAGCATATGACTCTCGGATATCTTAAGTCCAGGTGACCTTCACTCGATCTTACCGTACTTGCCAGAAATAGTCTTCTCGGATGGAGAAAGAGGGAGTCGTTGAGCACGAAACTCTGCAGTGCCATTCGTGATTTCATCGTCCGGAGTAATAGCGTCATGATCATAGAGTTCCACCCGAACTTTCAGGGAGTAGTCGTCCAACGGCACGGCTACAATGGATCTCGACAACGGGATGAGCTGCCCAAGACGTACATCTATTCGCTCATTTTTTTTTTTTCCTTTCGGAAGGGAGGATGCTTTCGTTTATGCCATTGAGAGCAATAATACTTCCGTAAACATGGGAAGGGCTTTCCCCATCATCTCCATCGATGAGCGTAACCTCCACTTCGGCTATTGCGGCATCGCTCAACACCACCGCATAGTTTACTGTCACCGAACCAAAGTGGCCATCAATCTTGTTGGATATGAACTCGTCATAAGCCGACTTAGTGATGCTGTAAATATTCCACCCGATCTGATTTCGTCGTCCGGATCCAAACCAGCATCCTTATTCTTGAGATATCTACGGGAAGAACAAATCAAAATTCCAAAGATATATACCGAAAAAAAAAACCCTAATTCCCAATTCGCTTCAACAGGAAACCGACCAAAAAAACCTCTAAGAAATTTGAAAAAAAAAATTTCTGTGAACCAGAAAGAATTAAACAAATCAAGAAAAAAATCTCTAAAACAATCAAACAGACATAATCGAGAAAACAAATCCACAGAATCACAAAGAAAAAAACAAACCAAAACAGACATAATCGAGAAAACAAATCCACATTGACTTAACCCTTAGAAGGGATCAGAGACCAAAAGAATCAGAAACGAATCCTCAATACCTGGCTCGAGATTGGGCTTCAAGAACCTCAAAAACCCTAAACTTCGGCCGAGAGAAAGAACGTAAGGCTTCGGGTTCTCAACGCAGCAGGGGGCGTAAGGAAGCCGAGAAAAGAGGAGGGGATGGAGTGGAGATCGAAAGGCCGTTTCTTGGGGCATCTTAATAAAGACTCTTGGGCGGTGCTTTTGAGCCGAGTTTTTCAGTTTCACATTATTAAGCTTGTTGGCATGTTTGGACTAATATTAATTACTGTATTTAGTACGATAAATAGGTTATTAGTTATATAATATTAAATTTTTAAAATATTTTTAAATTAAATTTATTAAAAATTTATATTATTATATATTTGATTTTAAAAAAA
>UESW01001848.1:228868-245821 GCA_900491605.1 Calamus simplicifolius
GAGGTTTGTGTGCCGCCCAAGTGGCGACTCAGCCGGTACGGAGCCTTTAGGGTCTTAACCTATATCGGGGGCACCGCCTGCCGGGGCCGAGTGGGTCCGTGGGCCGCAATGCCAGTGAGCTCCTTTTGAACCATCTTGGGGTTGTGTGCCGCCCAAGTGGCGACTCAGCCGGGTACGACTTTAGGGTCTTACTCGGGGCACCGCCGTGCCGGGGCCGAGTGGTGTCCCGTGGGCCCGCGATGCCTAGTGAGCCTCCTTTTGAACCTATCTTGGGTTTGTGTGCCGCCAAGTGGCGACTCAGCTGGGTACGGAGCCTTTAGGTCTTAACCTACTCGGGGGGCACCGCCGTGCCGGGGCTGAGTGGTGTCCCGTGGGCTGCGATCTAGTGAGCTCCTTTTGAACTAATCTTGGGGGTTTGTGTGTGCCCAAGGGGACTCAGCGGGTACGGAGCCGTTGGGTCTTACCTACTCGGGGGCAACGTCGTGCCGGGGCCGAGTGGTGTCCATGGGCCGCGATGCCAGTGAGCTCCTTTTGAACCATCTTGGGGGTTTGTGTGCCGCCCAAGTAGCGACTCAGCCGGGTACGGAGCCTTTAGGGTCTTAACCTACTCGGGGGCACCGCCGTGCGGGGCCGAGTGGGTGTCCCGTGGGCCGCGATGCCAGTGAGCTCCTTTTTGAGAGACTTGGCGCAAGGGGAGAACAAGCTGTGGTGTCAGAAGGGGCCTTCTTTATTACTCATGCTTCTGGGAGTACATCATTGGTAATATTGGCGGAGGTTGTCCGCATTCCAGGTATGTGGAATGGGCTTCCCGTCAAGCTCTTCTAGTTTGTATGCCCCCCGGTGGAACGCCTCGGCGACATGGTAGGGACCTTCCCAGCTGGGGATAGCTTGCCCCCCTCGGTAGGCTTGGATACCTCGGCCTTTCGTAGCACCAAGTCTCTGCGGCAAAAACCTTGGGATGAACTCGGGCGTTGTACTACTTGGCCGCTCGTTGGCGAAAGGTCGTCATGCGCAGTCTCGCTCTGTCATGCGCCTCGTCGATGAAGTATAGGTTGGCCCGAATCAGCGCAGAGTTGCCTTCCTCACTGAAGGACTCCACACGTGGACTGGGCAATCCGATCTCGACGGGGATGACGGCCTCGGATCCGAAGTAGAGGCTGGAAAGGAGTTTCCCGTCGGGGCTCTAGGAGTTGTGGTAAGCCCATATCACACTAGGGAGCTCTTCTACCCAGCGTCCCTTGGAACCGTCTAGGCGAGTCCTGAGCCCTCTGAGGATGGTGTGGTTCATAACCTCTGCATCCCCGTTGGTTTGGGGGGTGGCCGACAGAGGTGAATCGGTGGTGAATGCCTAGCTCCTCACAGAAGGCTTTGAATGCCTCGTTGTTGAATTGGCGACCGTTGTCCGTGACGAGGGTTGAGGCAAGCAAAACGATATATGATTGACTTCCAGAAAGAAAGCTTTAACTTTGCTCTCAATGATTTTGGCCAACGCCTCGACCTCGACCCACTTGGTAAAATAGTCGATGGCAACTAACAAGAATTTCCGCTGCCCGAAGCTGGGAGGAATGGTCCAGGATTCCATTCCCCATTGGGCAAAGGGCCACGGAGCCGAGAGTGGGCTCAGTGGGTAGTAGATTGATGTTGGATGTGCGCGTGGCGCTGGCAGCCGTCACACTTTTGAACTAGCTTGGCCGCGCTCCTTCATAGTGAGCAGAAGTACCCCTGATGGAGAGCCTTCTGGGCTAAAGATCTGTCCCCCAGATGGTTCCCACAAATGCCTTCGTGGATTTCTCTGAGGATGTAGTCGGCATCGGTGGGGCCTACGCCTTAAGCAACGGGTAGGAGAATGACCTTCTGTATAGGCATCCATCGAGGAGGATGAACTTGGGGCCCTCCATTTGAGCAATCTGGCTTCGTTGCGGTCGTCAGAGAGGGTGCCATCGGTGAGGTAGCGGACATAGGCATCCATCCACGTAGGTTCCGGGGTGAGCGGGAGGACTTTCTCCCCTCCTCTATACTGGGCCTTTCTAGATATTCAATGTAGGCGTCCCTTGCCAAGCCGTCGGCGAAGGTTGCCAGTCGAGAGAGGACGTCGGCCTTGGCATTTTTACTTCGGGGGATGTAACTGATACTGAAGTAGGGCAATGAGAGGTCAAGAGTTGAACCTTTTTCAGGTATTGCGTCATAACAGGGTCGTGCTCCTCGTACTCTCCGTTGATTTGCCCGAGACGAGTTGCGAGTCCGTGTAAGCTCTGAGGCGCTTTGCTCCAATCTCCTGGGCTAGCCTTAATCCGGCCAGCAGGGCTTCGTACTCCGCTTAGTTGTTGGTGGCTTCAAAAAGAAATCTCAGGGCGCACTCGGTTCTTTCTCCTTCCGGCCCGGAAGAATGAGGCCGGCGCCACTCCCTTGAGAATTTGACGCGCCGTCCACATGGAGGATCTAGGTCTCCATCACTGCACGGCCGGGCCTGGGCTGCTCCCCAGGAACCTCTTTGAGATCTTCTTCCGCCCAAGTGCACTCGACCAGGAAATCGGCCAGGACTTGGGACTTCAAGGCCGGTCATGCTTGGAAAGAGATGTCAAATTCTCCTAGCTTGATGGCCCACTTGGCGAGTCGACCCGAAGTATCCGGACAGGTCAGGATGGCTTGGAGGGTTGGTCCATGAGCACCATGATTGGATGGGCTTGGAAATACGGGCGAAGACCCGGGCGGAGACTATCAAGGCAAAAATGACTTTCTCTTTTTGAAATACCTGACCTTGGCGTCATATAGGACCTTGCTCACATAGTAGATAGGCCTTTGGATTCCGTCAGCATCAAGGCGCACCAGGACTGAGCTGACGGCTTCCGAGGAGGCGGCTAAGTAAAGGAAGAGACTCTCCCTGTCTCTCGGCTTGGAGAGGAGCGGCGGGGAGGACAGGAATGCCTTTAAGCCGTCGAAAGCTTTCTGGCAATCGTCCGTCCATGCAAAACCATTCACCTTCCGCAGGGCCTTGAAGAAAGGCAAGCACCTCTCCGCCGATTTGGAGAGGAAACGACTCAGAGCCGCTATCCTTCCCGTTAGCCGTTGCACTTCCTTCTTGTTGGATGGCGGCCTCATGTCGAGTATGGCACTGATCTTTTCTGGGTTCGCCTCGATTACGCGCTGGGTCACCATAAAGCCCAAAAATTTGCCTGCCGTGACCCTAAAAGCGCACTTCTTGGGGTTCAACTTGACTTGGAAGTGACAGAGGTTGTTAAAAGTTTCTTCCAGTCGGAGATGTAGTCTGTGGCACGGGTGCTCTTTGTCAGCATGTCGTCTACATAGACTTCCATGTTTCGGCCGAGCTGGTCCTGGAACACCTTGTTCATCAACCTTTGATAGGTCCTCCTGCATTCTTGAGGCCGAAAGGCATCACCTTATAGTAGTAAATGCCTTTCTCTGTCATGAAGGAGGTGTGCTCCTCGTCGCCGGGGTCCATCCTTATCTGATTATATCCGGAGAAGGCATCCATGAAGCTGAGAAGCTCATGACCAGAGGTGGAATCGACCAGCTGATCAATTCTTGGCAAGGAAAAGCTGTCTTTTGGGCACGCCTTATTGAGGTCGGTGAAATCTATACAGATCCTCCAGCTCCCGTTTGCCTTGCGCATCATGACCACGTTGGCCAGCCAGCTTGGGTAGTGCGCCTCCGGATGTGGCCGGCGCTGATCAGCTTGTTGACTTCTTCATCAATTGCCTTTTGTCGGTCGGGGGCAAAGCTCCTCTTCTTTTGACGGATTGGACGGTACCTCGGGTCGATGTTGAGCTTGTGGGTGATGACCTTCGGAGGGATGCCGGGCATGTCAGACGCTGACCAGGCGAAGACGTCTGCAGTTCCCTACTGGCACGGAGTTGGAGAGATGTGCGAAGAGATAAGCCCGGTCTTACCTTGCTATCATACGACGTCAAGCACTTTGGAGGCCAACCTGGCCCTGGAGGCATCCGATCCTAGAGATTCCACCAAAGGAGGAGAACCGGCCGAGCACCTTCTGACTTTCCCTCTCGAAGATGACCCAGCAAGGACCGTCCGTGTGGGCGGACTCCTTCCCCTGGAAGACCGGGAGCGCCTCTTAGCTTTCCTGCGGGCTAACTTGCGCCCAAGAATGGTGTTGTATGCCAAAGGGACCTTCACGACCAGGAATTTCATGATCACGGTGCTTTGGCATGGTGGGGTTTCGGCCGTCACAGGCAAGGATATTTCGCCCTCAACCCTCATAGAATCTCCAGTGAATCTGACCAGCGGGGTTGCCACGGGCTGAAGGGAGTCAAAAGATAATCCCATCCGAACAAAAGCGTCGTAAGGATGTCAGCTGAGCTTCCACTATCAACTAATATCCTTTTTACAGGGTGTTTGGCGATTGTCATAGCGACGACTATGCCTTCATTGTTTACATTTTTCATGACAGCAATCTCCCCCTGGGGCATTACATTATTTGGCACCTCCTCCCCCCTTGGCCGCTTGGACGCAGAGGCTGATCCCCAGGATATCATCCCGACAGTCCGCTCCGTGGAGTGTTGTCGATGGTGGTTTGAGCTAGTGGAGGCCCCATAATGGTCGGCAGCGGCTGTTGCGTCTTATGGACATACTTACCGAGGTAGCCCCGCTGCATGAGCTCCTCGATGGACCGCTTCAAGTTGTAGCAGCTATCGGTGTCATGGTTGTAGTCCCGGTGGAATCGACAATAGCGGCTCCTGTCGCGGGGTGCACCTTTTTTCATGGGGGGAGGACGTTGGAGGTACGGCTCGCCCTCGATCTCCATCAGGATGTGGGATCGAGAGGCAAGGAGAGGAGTGAGCTTACTCTCGTCGGGGATAGGGCTTCGGCGCTTGTTTTCGGACCGGCAAGGTGGGTCGGATCGGCGATGTCGGGGAGGTCCGCTCAGCTCAGGGCGAGCGGGTTTGTGGCTGGAGCTCTTCGAAGACTCCCGGCGGGTGAGGTCGGCTTCATCCACCCTGATGTACTTCTAGGCCCGGAGGAGGAGGTCGGAGTAAGAGCTCGGGGGCTTCTTATCCAGGGAGAAGGTAAAGCAGGACGGAAGGAGTCCCCGCTTCAGCGCCAGGGTGGCCACCGCATTGTCGAGATGGTAGACCTCGAGGGCGGCGGTTTTGAATCGGGACACGAAGTCCCGCAGTGACTCTCCTTCCTTCTGGCGAACGGAGAAGAGGCTGTCTGCCACCCTTGGGATCCGACGGCAGGCGTCAAAGTGGGCCAAAAATGCCCTCTCCAGCTCCCAGAAGGAGTCTATGCTGTGGGGGGACAAGCGCGAATGCCATGCACGGGCGGCCTTCCGCAGAGTTGCGGGGAAGGCCTTGCAGAGAAGGGCGTCTGAGGCACCCTGGACTTGCATCATAGCCTTGTAACTCTTGAGGTGATCGAGGGGGTCAGTCGTACTGTCGTACGGGTCCACCTGGGGGAAGCGGAACCTGGAGGGAACCGGTTCCTCCAGTATGCGGAGAGTATAAGGAGGACGAGTGTCGAACTCTTCCTCCGGCTGATGGTTGATCTTCTTGGCGAGCTCATCGAGGCTATTGTGGTACTTCTTCAGGCGTTCCTCCGCTTGGCGGTTGATCGTTGGGGCCCTCCGAGATGGCTCGAAGGAAGAAGAAGAAGAGGAGGCAGAAGGAGATGGAGACAGAAGTCAGGACTTTCGCATGGGTTCCTCGTGATGATGTGGCTTGGGAGGAAATTCGTTGGGGCTGTGGTTAGGGGACCGTGGCCGCTTGGAGGGCTCGCGTCGAGGCTTCCTAGGGGAAACTTGACGTCAGCCGGTCTCTCGCCGACCGGCCTCCCACCGAGGAGAAGCTCCCTTCGCTGACTGCTGATTGGTGGGGGGCACAGTCTGGTGCTGGGTGGCCACGGACTGCTGCTGCTAGAGCCCATGGACCATGGCGGTGAGATTCTGGACTTGATGAGAGAGGGTTGCCAGCTGCTCCGCTGTTTGGACAGCAGCGTCCGGTGGCTGGCAGGTGACCGAAAGGTCGGTAGCAGGGGGATTGGCCTCCTGCAGTCTAGTTAGCGGGGAAAACCCCACTGGGCAGCTGATGGAGGCGTCCTGAGCTCGTGTCACCACCATGGCTTCTGGAAGAAGACAGGGGACGAAAGATGTAGCTCAGGGAGAACGTCCGCTACTTTTTCTTATCCCCCCTACCTTGCGCGCCAATCTGATGACGCTCAATCACCGATCCTGGACGTCGGGAATGAAATGCTTCTCGAATCCTCGCTTCACCGGGTTACCTGCAGAAAAGTCTCGGGACCGGAGAGAGTTCTCTAGTGGGACCCTCCGATGCCCAAGTTAGCAACTGAGGTCATAGCTGAATAGGGGCTCGAGTGAGCCCTTTTTAGTGTGGAAAGAGGGATCTCAGAGAGGAGGAATTCCTTTCTGAGAGTTGAGATGACGATTTTTGGGGGTTATCGCACATACCTGTTTACTGGGTGGATTTACCTTTTTATAGGGGTTGACCCTGGCATGATCACATGGGATTGCGTGAGGAGGGAATGTCTGCAGAGTTCAGTTGCGTGAATCTGCGCTGGTTGGTGGGTCATGTCCCATTGGAAAGGGAGAAGGCAGCGGTTGGTGGGCGAAGTCCGATCAGCTAGCGGGGCTGTTGGGTAGTTGGGTCTGGCGCTGTCAGGCGGCGCGCGTCAGAGAGGAGGTGTCCTGAACTGATAGGGCCATGCTGGGGCTGATCTGGCGGGAACTGGGAAATCTCGACTTATCAGGGCCGAGCCGGGTCGATCTAAGATGGCCGGGGCCAATCCCGCTGGCAAGGCAGTGCCGGAGCGGGACCGAATCGATGGACTTGGAGGTGGCAGGGCCGAGTCGGGCCAGCCAGGGGTGGCTTTGGCTGACTCGGCAGAACTGGAGATGCCGGGGCCGAGTAGGGCCGACCAGGAAGGGTCGGGGCCGACTCGGTGGGCTGCCGGGGCCGGCCGAGAGGTGCCGGGGCCGCCTAGCTTGGAGAAGTAGGGGGCCGGCTAGGAAGATGCCGGGCCGCTTGGGAAGGTTCTAGGACCGACTGGGAAGTGCCGGGGCCGCCTAGCTTGGAGCCGTAGGGGGCCGGCTAGGAAGATGTCGGACCGCTTGGCTTGGAGAAGTAGGAGGCCGGCTAGGAAGATGCCGGGCCGCTTGGGAAGGTGCCGGGGCCGACTGGGAAGTGCCGGGGCTGCCTAGCTTGGAGATGTAGGGGGCCGGCTAGGAAGATGCCGGGCCGCTTCAGAATGTGCCGGGGCCGACTGGGAAGTGCCGGGGCCGCCTAGCTTGGAGATGCCGGTCTTGGGGGTGCCGGCCTTGGAGGTGCCTGCCTTGGAGGTGCTGGCCTTGGAGGTGCCGGCCTTGGAGGTGCCGGCCTTGGAGATATCGGCCTTGGAGGTGCCGGCCTTGGAGCTGCCGGTCATGGAGCTGTCGGCCTTTGGGGCATTCGGTCTTTGGAGCCGTCGGCCTTTGGGCCGTTAGTCTTGGAGGTGTCGGCCTTTGGGGCCGTCGGTCTTGGAGATGTCAGACTTTGGGGCCATCGGTCTTGGAGGTGTCGGCCTTTGGGGCCATCGGTCTTGGAGGTGCCAGCCTTGGAGGTGTCGGCCTTTGGGGCCGTCGGTCTTGGAGATGTCGGCCTTTGGGGTCGTCGGTCTTGGAGGTGTCGGCCTTTGGGGCCGTCGGTCTTGGAGGTGTCGGCTTTTGGGGCCGTCCGTCTTGGAGGTGCCGGCCTTGGAGGTGTCGGCCTTTGGGGCCGTCGGTCTTGGAGATGTCGGCCTTGGAGGTGCCGGCCTTGGAGCTGCCGATCATGGAGCCGTCGGCCTTTGGGGCCATTGGTCTTTGGAGCCGTCGGCCTTTGGGGCCATCGGTCTTGGAGGTGTCGGCCTTTGGGGCCGTCGGTCTTGGAGATGTCGGACTTTGGGGCCGTCGGTCTTGGAGGTGCCGACCTTGGGGGTGTCGGCCTTTGGGGCCGTCGATCTTGAAGATGACGGCCTTTGGGACCGTAGGTCTTGGAGGTGACGGCCTTTGGGACCGTAGGTCTTGGAGGTGTCGGCCTTTGGGGCTGTCGGTCTTGGAGGTGCCGGCCTTGGAGCCGTCGGCCTTGGAGGTGCTGACCTTTGGGGCCGTCGATCTTTGGGGTCGTCGGTCTTGGAGGTGTCGGCCTTTAGGGTCGTCGGTCATGGAGCCGTCGGCCTTTGGGGCCATCGGTCTTTGGAGCCGTCGGCCTTTGGGGCCGTCGGTCTTGGAGATGTCGGCCTTTGGGGCCATCGGTCTTGGAGGTGTCGGCCTTTGGGGCCATCCGAAATTTTTTTATTTTTATTTTTCATGGGGTCAACTGGCCCCATCAAGAACCTCAAAAACCCTAACTTCGGCTGAGAGAAAGAATGTAAGGCTCCGGGTTCTCAACGATGGTGGCCGCAGCTCTGGAGCAGCATGGGGCGTAAGGAAGCCGGAGGAGGGGATGGAGTGGAGATCGAAAGGCCGTTTCTTGGGACATCTTAATAAAGACTCTTAGGCAGTGCTTTTGAGCCGATGTTTTTCACACTATTTAGACGTAGATGGACAGCGGCTTTCCATCTATAAAGTAGGGCTAAAATCGAATCAGATACGGATAATAATATATTTATATTTATATTTATATTTTTTTAATAAATATAATATAAATAAATTATTAAATAAATATTTAAATTTATTTTTATATTTGTATGTGTTTGTTACTTTGGAGAGAAGGAAACTTGTTGGCATGTTTGGACTAATATTAATTACTGTATTTAGTACGGTAAATAGGTTATCAGTCATATAATATTAAATTTTTAAAATATTTTTAAATAAATTTATTAAAAATTTATATATTTTATTATTTGATTAAAAAAAATATTTATAAATAATATTTTTTTACATTAATTTATATTTATAACTGATATTCAAAGCGAGTAATAAGGATGTTAGAGGCCATCCATCGAAAAAAAATTTTGCGGTTCACGGCTCGATTCTGGAAGAGGATGTGGCTCGGGATATTTGACATGGAGGTTCATCACTAATATATATATATAATAAATAAATTTAGCAACAAAAAATTTTCTTCGTTATATCCTTCTTTAATATATAACGATAAAAAATTTTTGTTGTTATGTTTTATATATGAAATAAACATTAGTAGCAGCAAAAAATTTTGTCGCTATATTCGTCGTTGAATTTTCTATCATTTTGATCCGTCAAACATCTGCAGCTATTTGTAACGAATATGGACCCGTCTCTAAATTTCGTCGCTATTCCATTTTTTTTTTGTAGTGACATAAATTTATAGTATGTTCTTAAAAAATAATATTTTATGACTAGCAGCAAACTAGTCAAGTAGAGCTACATAAATTTATTGTATGTTATAGAAAAAAAAAATATTTATGACTAGCAGCAAGCCAGTCAAGTGAAGCCAGACGAATTTAACGTGTATACTAGAAAATATTTTATGACCAGCAGTAAATAAGTCAAGTAGAGCTGCATGAATTTAACATGTGTTTTTAAAAAAATAATATTTATGATTACACGTAAGCTAATCAAGTGGAATTTATTGTATGTTATAAAAAAGATAATATTTATGACTAGTAGCAATCTAGTCAAGTGGAGCCGCATGATATTGTGTCTAATAGAAAAAGTTGTTGACTGTTTTGTCTGTGGAAAAGTTTTTTTTTTAAGGTAATGGACCCACACAAGTATTGGTTGCGCTGGGAAAACGAGCGTTTTCTGCGAACACTCGAGCGTTCCGCAAATGTTCATTTTTCTTTCGTTCTTGAAGAAATGGTAACAAAGCTTAACGATCTATATATATATATATATATATATATATATATATATACTGAAGAAACGGTAATAACTCCTAACGATCAATATATATATATATATATATATATAGACTAAGAAAAATAAAAACAGAGAAGATAGAAAATCCAAATCCTAAAAACTTTATTCAATTGTTGAAGATTCTGTTGCTGCAAGTGCTTGGAGTTGAGAGTCTGTCTCTTAGGAGTCTGTCTCAACAAGCTGGGAGTCTGTCTCAACAAGCTACAGTGAAATTTACTAGTGGTAAAAGGTTTATTTAATAATTTATTATTATTATTTTTATTTAGGCATCTAAAGTTTTATTAGGTTTGCATCTCTACTCGATCGTGCTCGCGGTAGAAGAATCGGATCAGCCGGATCGTTGTACCTTAGGGACAAATCGGCAACAACCCGCACGAGGAGGCGAAAACTTATCCTTAGGGTAGTGTCTAACACGTCTCGACTAGCTTGATTCTTTTTAACTTTAGTTTATATTTTGAATTTAAATTTCAGATTAATTTTCAAGCATTTTCTAGAAAGAATTTTTTGTGAAATCAAAAATAACTTTCTAACAGCTAAGGACAAGTTTTCCTATCATTAGAAATTGCTAGATTTTATTATAAGTAATTTTTTTTTAAAAAAATAAATATGTTTTAAATTTAAAATTTAAAATTCAAAATTCAAATTTGAAATTAAAATTTGAAATAAAAAAATTTGAAACTCAAATTCAAAATTGAATTAGTTGAGTTAATTTTTTGCTTAGTGGTTTATTATTATTGCAAGTAGTTTCTAGATTTAATTCTTTTGAATTTAAATTTAAGATCTAGAAATATCTGAAAAATCACTAATTTAAAAAATTCAAATTATAAGGCTAAACCTTCAACTTTTTGGTTGTGCAAAATGAATTAAGCAACTAACCTTTTCAAAATAGATTCTGATGATCTTAGTGCAATCAAACCTGAAAATTTTAATGGATTATTCTTTAGGAGGTTACAAAGTCAAGTGAAATACTGGCTTATCACTTTAGGATTATTTTCTGCCATAGAATTACCAGATCCCAAATCCAATACTCAACAAGGTTTTTTTAGTATAGTTGATACTTCCTCTTTATCAACATCAAAAAACACCCCAAGAAATAGATTTTCATTGTAGACATAGAATTTTAAGTGCCCTATCTGATAATCTTTATGATGTCTACTTTCCTACTAAAATAGCTAAGGAACTATGGGATGCTCTTGAGGCTCAATATGGGATGGTTGATGCTGGTCTAGATTGATTCACCATCTTAAAATTTTGAAAGTACATAATGGTATATTTCAAACCTATTAGTATTCAAATTCATGAATTTCAAGATTTTCTTAGAAAGTCTGAGTTGACTGGCTGTAGTTTTTCTGAAAACTATAAGGTCCAAGCCTTAGTAGATGGCCTTCCACCATCTTGGTCATCCTTTACCCGAGAGCTAAGCTATAAGCAAGGTAGCTTGACCCTAACAGAAGTGATTAATTCTATTAGAATTGAAGAAGAACACCAGATTAAGCTCAATCAAAATCTAAAGACCGACCTTGGACCTAAAATCAATCTGACCGAGTCAAATCCAACTCCAAATCAATTAAAACCCAAGGAAAAGAATTTTAAGAAGAGAAAATTTCAATCTAGATCCAACCAATCATACAAACCTCCTTAGAACTGATCGAATCAGAACCGATCGAATTAGAAGTCAAAGAATTATAAAGGCACATTCTGCTTTGTGTGCGGAGGGACAAATCATATGGCGAAGGACTGCTACCACCGAAAGACTGAACCATTGAGAAAATCATCTAAACCATAAGTTAACATGGTTGAGAGTGGTGCTGAGCCTTCTTTCAGGTCGGTAAATTCAAAATTCTTAATTAACTCAACCCAATCTTCTTGTGATTGGTGGCTTGATTCAGGAGCTAATGTTCATGTTTGTTTTGATCGCTCCTGATTCTCCACCTTTCAGGAATCAAGTGGAGGAGGTGTGATACTTGGGAATAACTCTTCAGCACAAGTGCTTGGAAAAGGTCAAGTAGATCTAAAGATGACATCTGGAAAGATCCTGGTCCTTCATGAAGAACTGTTAGTTCCTAGTGTTAGAAGAAACTTGATTAGTGGATCTCTCCTTATATCTAGAGGATATAAAATTGTCCTAGAGTCAAATAAAGTTGTAATTACTCGTAATAATGAGTTTGTTGGTAAAGGTTTTGTTTGTGAATATTTTTTTAAGTTAAATGTATCCTCTAAGTTATCAAATAAAAGTTCTCTTCTTTTTAATGTTGAATCTTCAAATGTTTGGCATAGTAGACTTGGTCATGTGAATTTTGATCATATTCATTACATGAGAAATCTTAATCTAATACCTAAAGTTCATATTGATAGAAAGTTCAAATGTGAGATTTGTATTCAAGCCAAAATACCAAGAAAACCTTTTAAATAAGTAAATAGGAGTTCAACACTTCTTGAATTAGTCCATAGCGATGTATGTGACTCTACCAAGTTTCCTATACGGGAAGGAAGTCATTACTTTGTAACATTCATTGATGACTTCTCTCGATATTGTTACATATATTTGATAAAATCTAAGGATGAAGTATTAGATAAGTTTAAGATTTATAAGGTAGAAGCTGAAACCCAAACTAAAAAAAACTTAAGAAATTTAGGTCAGATCGCGGTGGTGAATATACCTCAAATGAAATGACTCTATTTTGTCAAGAATATGGGGTTATTCATGAAGTTACACCACCATACTCTCCTCAGTCCAATGGTGTAGATGAATGGAAAAATCGTACACTAATGGATATGGTTAATTCAATGTTAATAAGTTCAAATGTACCCAAGAACTTGTGGGGGGAAGCTCTTTTAGCTACATCTTATATTTTAAATAGGATACACTTTAAGGATAGTCCTAAAACACCTTTTAAGCTTTGGAAAGGTAGAACATCCATGCTAGATTATCTTAAAGTATGGGGATGCTTAGCTAAGGTAGGAATACCTAAACCCAAGAGAAGAAAAATAGGACCTAAAACTATAGATGCTATCTTTATAGGTTATTCCTTAGTAGCAGTACAAATAGGTTCCTAGTGATAAACTCTGATATAAGTGGCATCTCAAATAATACTCTTATCAAATCTAGAGATGCTACTTATTTTGAAAATGTTTTTCCTTTCAAGAACCAAGTACCAAATCAACTTTCTTCTAATCCTTTCTTGGTTCATGATTCTTTTAAAGCTGGGTCCTCTAATGAGTCAAAGAAAAGGAAAAGATCTAATCCTGAAGGTGGACCTTCTGAACTTAGGAAAAGTTCAAGGATAAGGAAAGAAAAAGATCTTGGTGAAGGTTTCTTTACTTTCCTAGTCGAAGGCGAACCTTCTTCTTTTTCAGAGGCGATGTCTTTTCCTGATGCTCCTTTTTGGAAGGAAGCTATTCTTTCTGAATTTAATTCAATCTTACAAAATGAAACTTGGATCTTATCTGATTTACCCCCTGAAAGCAAACCTTTAGGGTGTAAGTAGGTATTTAAGAAGAAATTTAGACCTGATGGTTCAATAGAAAAGTATAAGGCTAGATTAGTAGCCAAAGGATATAACCAAAAGAAATGGTTAGATTTCTTTGATACATATTCTCTTGTAGCTAGAATAACAACCCTTAGATCACTTCTTGCCATTGCTTCCATTCATAAGTTAATCATTCATCAAATGGATGTGAAGCTGCGTTCCTAAATGGAGATCTTGAGGAAGAGATCTATATGGAACAACCTGAAGGTTTTATTGTAAAGGGACAAGAAGACAAGGTTTGTAAACTTATCAAGTCCCTTTATGGTCTTAAACAGGCTCCTAAACAATGGCATGAGAAATTTGATCAAATTATTCTATCTTTTGGATTTCAAATTAATAATCATGATAAGTGTGTCTATTCTAAAATCATCGATAATGATTGTGTAATCCTTTGCTTATATATAGATGATATTTTAATTTTTGGATCATCTTTTGAAATTATTTCAAGTGTTAAATCTTTCCTCTCTTCTAAGTTTGATATGAAAGATTTAGGTGAAGCGGATGTAATCCTAGGGATGAAGCTTATCAAGTCCCATGAAGGGATAGCTCTCTCTCTTTCTCATTCTATAGAAAAAATGATCAAGAAGTTTGGTTATTCCAATATTAAATCAATATCTACTCCTTTTGATCCTAGCTTTCATCTAAAGAAAAATTTAGGTGACCCAATTAATCAATTAAAGTATTCTTAAATTATAGGATCTCTCTTATATGTAGCAAACAGGACAAGACCTGATATTGCCTATGCTGTAGGAAGGCTTAGTAGATATAATCAAAATCCTGATCAATCTCATAGGGTAGCCTTAGAAAGAGTGTTCCGATATTTAAAGGGAACACTTAATCTCTCTTTGATGTTCATTGAATACCCTGAGGTGGTTGATGGTTTCAGTGATGCTAATTGGGTCACTGATTCTCATGATTTAAAATCAACCACCGGATATCTCTTTCTTCTTGGCGGTGCTGCTATTGCCTGGGGATCCACTAGGAAAACTATCATTTCTAGAAGCACCATGGAGGCCGAGTTGATAGCTCTGGATACCACTTGTAATGAGGCAGAGTGGATAAAAAATAATATCAGAGCTACCTTTGGTACCTAAGCCAGTTCCAGCTATATCATCCATTGTGATAATAAGGCCGCAATTGAACTGACAAATCAAAAGAGTACCAATAAAAAGATGAATCACCATATACGGCTTCGTCATAAGTCTATAGGACAACATAAGAAAATTAATGTTATTTCTTTGGAATTTGTCAAATCTGAGAAGAATTTGGCAGATCAATTAACCAAGGGATTATATAGGAGTGGAGTCCTAATTCATCGAGGGGGATGGGGCTTAAGCCTATTATTTGGTCATCAGCAGTGAATACCCAATCTCTGTGATTGGAGATCCCATGAATGAGGTTCAATGTGGTAGAAACGAAGCTGATTGAGTGATCGTGTTAGAGTACAAATTTGAAAAAAAATTTCATCCCATCCCTATGATGAGTGTTCTTATAAAGTGACAAAGTAAATTTGTGGAAGGTGAGTGATTCTCTTAATGGATCTGAGGTAGGTTATCTGCAGAGTATTAGTCACAAATATCCTTGGAGGATTCACTTATATGAGAATTGTTATATTAGGCCGTGACTAAAGGTTTGGGCTAACCTTAAGAAATTCTCATAAAAAATCAAGATACTAAGCGCAAGGCCTTTAATATGCGCTGACCGCTTAAATCCAATTGATTCATGCTGTGTGTGATTAGTAAAGGTATGAGTCAAGGACCTAGTTCAAGGTCTAATCCATTCCTTCAGATGTATACAATAATACTAAGTGAGGTTCAAGTCCATAAGACACCTCACCATTACAATGCCCTAAATTTTTTGGTATATTATTATTATTTATTTATTTATTTTTTTAATTTAAAACTTTTGTGGGGGGGGGGGGGGGGGGGGGGGATTGTTGACTATTTTGTCAATGGAAAAGTAAAAAAAGGTAACGGACCCACGCGGTATTAAATGCTGCATAGGATGCGCTGGAAAATGCTCGCGAGCGAGCGTTTGCGGCAATTACGTTCGCTCGAGCGTTCCGCAAACATTCCGATTCTTCTTCCGTTCTTGGAGGAACGATAAGCCAAAGATATATATTATATATTATATATCTATATATATATATATATATATATATATATATATATATATATATATATAAAAAAATAGAGAGAGAAAATCCAAATCCTAAAAGCTTTATTCAATTGTTGAACATTCTGTTACTGCAAGTGCTTGGAGTTGGAAGTCTATCTCTTGGGAGTCTGTCTCAACAAGCTCTAGTGAAATCTATTTGGTAAAAGGTTTATTTAATAATTTATTATTATTATTTTATTTGGGCATCTAAAGTTCATTCGGTTTGCACCTCCACCGATCGTGCTCGCGGTAGGAGGATCGGATCAAGATGGGTCATTGTACCTTGGGAACAAATCGCCAACAATCCGCACGAGGGGGTAAAAACCTGTCCTTAGGGTAGTGTCTAACACGCCTCGACCAGCTTGATTCTTTTAACTTTAGTTTATATTTTGAATTTAAAATTCAGATTAATTTTTAGCATTTTTTAGAAAGGATTTTTTTGTGTAAATCAAAAACAACTTTCTAACAAAAGTAATATTTTATGACCATGAGCAAACTAGTGAAGTAGAGCTACAGGAATTTACCCTGTATTCTAGAAAAAAATAATATTTATAACAAGCAGCAACCTAGTCAAGCGAAGCCATGAGTTTATTTTGCGGACCAAAAAAAGAAATGTTGCTCATGACTAGGGCAAGTGAATTCACAGCCTTTGTAAGTTTTGAAAAATCTCATTCAACAATTTAATTATTTTCATGCGCTCTGTCCAGTCCAAAATTTAATGAACGCGATTTTTCTCTCATGGAGCTCTAATATATTATAATTACACAAAATAAGACCCAATATTTTGATAAGTTTAGAGATTTTAACGCCTTAAATAAAGAATGGAGCACTCACCGAATAAAGAAAATGAAGAAATGGATCCCTTACATAGATTGGTTCGACATGCTTGGCCTGCTATATTGGCCATCCTGCGGGCCACCATGCCGTATCGATACCTCTACTACAGAACACAAGCCATGCCGGCATGGCCCACCAATACTAGCTGTAATCGAGCCAAGCCAAGATGAGCTTTTCGGTGCTCAAGCTCAGCTCGTTAACAAATACTCGAGCTCAAGCTCGTTTAAATTTGAAAAACCTGTTCAAGCTCGGCTCGAGCTCGATTACAAAAAGCTCGGGCTCAACTCGAGCTCGCTCATTTTGTATGATTAGAAGCTTGACAAGCTCGACTCAGAAAAAGCTCATTTCAAACTCGACTCAAATTAGCTGTTTAAAGCTCGGCTCAAGAATAAAAAAAACTTAATTTTTTAACCCAAAGAGGAGCCAGAGAAGATGAAGAGACAGAGGAATATGAAAGAACATCTTGTTTACGAGCTCCTAATCGAGCCAGCTCGCAAGTTACTAATTGAACATCTCATGAGCTCTTAATCGAGTTGTCTCGTGAGCTCCTAATCGAATCTTCTCCCATGCTTAAGCTCG
>UESW01001848.1:246807-309832 GCA_900491605.1 Calamus simplicifolius
TATGCCATGGAAGGCTAATAATTGAGCAAAAAAATAGAAGGTGATCGTGATAATGGAGAGAGGAGAAATAAAAATACTACCATATGAATGTATCAGGCAATTGAATGACATATATATAAGTCAAATAATTGTGAAGACATAATATTCTTTATATGTGTGCGTAAAACTAATTAAAAATATCAAAACTTTGAATTACATTTAATATGGATCGAGCTCACTTGGTGCATACACATGGCCAGAATTGGCTTGAAGGGTTGATAGGATTGCCACACATAATAGACAACGAAGACTGGATATGACATGACTGATTATTTATATTGAACAACCTATCTCTTTATCTCAAGTAAGGTGCCAACTTATTTGAGACCCTAATCCTTATATGGAGTATTTATTAGCCAATTCAAATGGATTCTATTGCTCTTTGTGAAGATAAATCCGTTTCTTTCCTGATTAGAAGATTCTACTTGTTAAGCCGTACAGGAGTCCAACTCTAATAACCCTTCCTTTAGGCACTTACGAAATTGGCCTCAACCTCCGCAGATAAGAGACTTGGATTTTACCTTCAAAATATAAAGCTCTTGCTTAGAAATGGTAATGGAGCATGCAAGGGTGGAGAGTCACTCTTAGTCCCTATTCCCACCACTACTTTAGCCTTTCGTCTCCATCTCCATCCCTGGCGACGAGGATAGAGACTTTTCCATCCTATTCCCATAGGAATCCTCATCTTCATAGAATCCTCATCCCCACTTATCTTATTTTTAATAAACTCACTATTTTCATTCTCACCACCAACCCAATTTTTGATATTAAATTATTTATTTTATTTTAATTCTTACTAATTTTAAGATAAAAATAAAAATAAAATATCGAGTTTCATACAACAAATGAAATAGATTGAAATAAATTTATCGCAATTATAATTTATTAGCTGATTCATAAAAATATATTAAATCATAATTTTAAAGAATATAATAACATAAGTCTAATATCATGATCTACTTCACAAGAAATGAATATACTTCTATATAAATATAAGGTGGCAAGCTCATGCAGTTTTAAGATATTTTATGATTATATGAGGATATATTTGTAATATTAATGTTGAGAAATTTGGGAGATTGTATTTACCCCAACTTTATTGATTTTGATGATTTCCAAAAGCCATGAGTACCTTAAAGAAACAATGAGTTTATTTATCAAAAATTAAATTGAAAGAATGAACTCTCAATGGTTAAATTAATGAGTTTTGAATCAATTGAAAAAGGAGTTTCAAGCTCTATATTAAAGATTTCAAAAAGGAATTTTTACACATATTTTCAATCAATGAATTCTTGAAACATGTCTTGAATCCATGCTAAATGTCATATTTAATGTATTCAAGTCAAATATATTTAAAATTAATTGGGACGAAGTTTTAAAGTCAATCAGAACATTTTTCTGATTTTTGATACGTTCCCGAGCCGACTCAAGGGTTTCCGAGTCGACTCCCCACAAATTTCTGATTTTCTCGAGTCGACCCTTGGTTTTCAAGAGTCGACCCCTGATTCTTGCGAGCCGACTCCTGACTGTGCGAGTCGACTCCGCTCAAACAACAGAACCCATGTTTTTTGAGCACTTCTCGAGTCGACTCCCCATTTTCTCGAGTCGACTCCCGACTTTCAGGAGCCGACACTTATTTTCGCGAGTCGACCCCTAAGTTAAAATGTTTCTATTTTTGGTAATCGACTCGAGCCGACTCCCAAAAGCTCGAGTCGACTCCAGAAATCTGGGCGCGATTTTTAACGATGACACATCAGCCCCAACGGTAAGATTTTTGAATAACGGCTATTTTTCTTGTCTCTAACGGATATATTTTTGCAGATTCTATAAATAGAGGAGCTCTTTTCAAATCAAAGAAAGAGAAAATCAAAAAGAGAGAAAAGAATATCTTTGAAAAGAGGGAAAAACAGAGCATATTGGAAAAATCTTCTAGCTCAAAAAGAGTGATTCAAAAGGAGTGAAATCAAGAGGAAGTTTCGTCTGCTCCTTCTCATCAATCCACAAGAGTCAAAAGAAAATCCAAAGCATTTCAAAGATCAAATCGAAGGATTTTCAACATTCAAAAAGGAGAAAAAGCTTCATCTCAACTCCAAAGTCTTCAAACGGTCAAGAATCTTGCTGAGGCGTGATTCAACACTTCAAGAGGAGTTAAAGAGAAGAAGGAAGAAAGCCAAAGCCATACCATCTGCAATCTTATCAGGCTTTTCTAACCCTTTTATACTTCATTTGTATATTTGCTCAAGGGGAGCATTTATATTTAAACTCTTTTTATTTTGTTTGCTGATTCAATCAGTGGATTGAATCAGTGGAGGTTATATACCTCGTTGCAAGCCGGAGTGCTTGTGTTGGGTTAGTTGTGAGCCCGTGAAAAACAACGTGTAGGGTTTTGTGCTGGTAAGCCCGAGTAAAACCAGCTGGGTTCGTTGTGCACCCGGTAAAACAACAAGTTTGAGTTGTGAGCTTGGAAAACAACTCGGCTGTAATCTAGAGAGATTATAGTGTGGACCCAAGTGAATCTTGGGAGTGGACGTAGGTGTTGGTTGCACCGAACCACTATAAAATTATCTTGTGTTTGCCGTGCTATTTTTCTCTCTCTATCTCTCTTTATTTGCTTGTGTATTGCTTTTAGTTAGCCTCTCACTTGCACATCTTGCTAACTAATCAACTAAAGTTAAAAAGTCTTAAATTTTTAAGAACCCAATTCACCCCCCCCCTCTTGGGTTGCCATCTGGGCCAACAATTGGTATCAGAGCAAGTGCTCATTTAGAATTTGATCTCACGATCAAGGGCTAAAGATCCTTATGGCAACACAAAGTGGTTCATGTTTTGCTGAAGGTCATTCTACGAATCGACCTCCTTTATTTAATGGAACCAACTATTCATATTGGAAAGCTAGAATGAGAATATTCATTCAAGCTTCTGACTATGAATTGTGGGGAGTAATAATAAATGGACCTAGTACACCCACACACCTTATTGATGGCACTATTGTTCCTAAACCCGAAAGGGATTGGAATGATAATGATAGGAGAATGGCACAACTAAATGCTAAAGCCATTAATATTTTATATTGTTCCTTAGACTCAAATGAATTCAACCGAATCTCAACATGTAATTCCGCAAAAGAAATTTGGGATAGGTTGGAAATAACTCATGAAGGAACAAACCAAGTTAAGGAATCAAAAATAAATATTTTGGTTCATAAATATGAATTGTTTACAATGGAACAAACTGAAACCATCACATGCATGTTCACTAGATTCACTGATATTGTGAATGGTTTAAAAGTCTTGGTAGAATTTATTCTAATGCTGACCTTGTGCGCAAAATTCTTAGGTCACTACCAAGATCGTGGGAAGCAAAGTCACTGCTATCCAAGAAGCAAAGGACCTCAATGCATTACCTTTAGAGGAGCTTCTAGGATCCTTAATGACCCACGAGCTAACAATGAAGCAGCATGTTGAGGAGGAAACAAAAAGAAGAAAACACTTGCCCTCAAGACTGCAGAAATGGAAGAGAGCAGCAGTGAAAGTAATGATGATGATGAGGAAACTGCTCTCTTGGCCAAAAAATTCAGAAAGTTTATGAGAAAAAGGCCCTTCCATAAAAAGAAATTTGGAGCAAGAATTGAGGAGAAAAAGATAAGAAAAAGGACAAGGAGAAAAAAAAGAGAAAGAGCCCGAATGATGCAAAAACAAACTTTAATGTATGATTGCTTTAGCTGAAAAAGGCCTTAACAAAGAAAAAGAAAAAGTTACAAAGCTTAAAGATGGGAAACCTAACAAAAGAAACATAAATCATTTGAATGCAAAACAATAACAACAAGTTAAATGTTAAAGCAAAGAAAATATGGGTTCCGAAAGGAACAATGCTAACCATGAAGGACCCAAGAAAGCTTGGGTACCTAAACATTATGTTGCAGGAATGTCTTGTAGCCAAAAGATCAAAGAAAAAGTGGTACCTTGATAGTGGCTGCTCAAGACATATGACGGGTGACAAAGATGAATTCATCACCCTAGAAGAAAAGAAAGGTGGAGTTGTGACGTTTGGCGATAACGGTAAAGGTCAAATTATGGGCCTTGGTAAAGTTCGCATAACTCCATCTACATTTATTGATAATGTACTTTATGTTGATGGTTTGAAGCATAATCTAATTAGTATAAGCCAATTATGTGATAAAAACTTTAATGTTTCATTTAAATCTTCTATATGCACTGTAACTAATTCTATTGATGATAGCATTGTATTTACTGGTTATAGACATGGCAATGTTTACTTAGTTGATTAGAAAAATTATCTTTGAGTGATCATTGCTTAATTGCTGACAATGCTAACATAAATGAAATTAGTTGGTTGTGGCATCGTAGATTAGGTCATGCAAGCACACACCTTATTTCAAAACTAATTAAAATGGATTTAGTTAAAGGATTACCTAAACTAGATTTTGAAAATAATAAAATATGTGATGCATGTCAATTTGGAAAACAAACTAGAAGTTCTTTCAAATCTAAAAACATTGTTTCAACTTCTAGGGCTTTAGAGCTACTTCACATGGATCTTTTCGGACCAACTAGAACCACAAGTCTAGGAGGAAAGAAATATGGTCTAGTGATTGTAGATGATTATTCTAGATATACTTGGGTAATGTTTTTAGCTCACAAAGATGAGACTTTCTCGATATTCCTGAAATTCTTCAAGAAAGTCACAAATGAGAAAAACACTACTATAGTATCTCTAAGAAGTGATCATGGAACAGAATTTGAAAATCACTTATTTGAAAGTTTTTGTTCTGAAAATGGAATTAATCATAATTTTTCAGCCCCTAGGACTCCACAGCAAAATGGTGTAGTTGAAAGGAAAAATAGGACTCTAGAAGACATGGCCCGTACCATGCTATGCGAAAGCAACTTACCAAAGTATTTTTGGGCGGAAGCAATTAACACAGCATGTTACATCTTAAATAGAGCTTTAATAAGACCAATATTAAAGAAAACACCTTATGAATTATGGAATGAAAGAAAACCAAATATAAAATACTTTCATGCATTTGGATGTAAATGTTTCATTCATAATAATGGTAAAAACAACTTAGGAAAATTTGATGCTAAATCTGATGAAGGAATTTTTCTAGGTTATTCAACAACTAGTAAGCTTATAGAATCTTTAACAAGAAAACCTTAGTAGTTGAAGAATCCATACATGTAGTTTTGATGAATCTTTAGCAACTGGATCTGAAAAGATTGATGATGAGGAAGATACAAACATAATTGAAAAAGATCTTGAAAAACTTAATATTGAAGTATCTTCTGATCATGAGCAAGAAGCTAAAGATGATGATTCACATAAGGACGATGATGTCAATATTGATCATAATGATATAGATCTTCCAAGAGACTGGAGATATGCTCATAGTCATCCCAAGGAATTGATTATAGGCGATCCATCTCAAGGAATAAGAACTAGATCATATATGAGAAATATTAGTAATCATCTTGCATTTGTATCACAAATTGAACCTAAAACTATAGAAGAAGCTGAAAAAGATAATAATTGGATGTTAGCAATGCAAGAAGAACTAAATCAATTTACAAGAAATAATGTTTGGACTTTAGTTGAAAGACCTAAAAATCATTCAGTAATAGGATCAAAATGGTTTTTAGAAATAAACTAGATGAAAATGGCATAGTAATTAGAAACAAAGCTAGATTGGTTGCTAAAGGATATAATCAAGAGGAAGGTATTGATTTTGATGAAACCTTTGCACCTGTAGCTAGATTAGAAGCCATTAGGCTATTACTTGCATTTGCATGTCATATGAATTTTAACTTATTTCAAATGGATGTAAAAAGCGCATTTTTAAATGGATTTATAAATGAAGAAGTTTATGTAGAACAACCACCAGGTTTTGAAGATCACGAATTTTCAAATCACGTTTTTAAATTGCACAAAGCTTTATATGGTTTGAAACAAGCACCTAGAGCTTGGTATGATAGGTTAAGTAAATTCTTAATAGAAAATGATTTTACAAGAGGAAATGTTGATAAAACTTTGTTTTTGAAAAGAAAAAGTAAAGATTTACTTGTAGTACAAATATACGTAGATGACATTATTTTTGGTGCTACTAACGATTCTCTTGTCAAGAATTTGCAAAGTTGATGCAGGGAGAATTCGAGATGAGCATGATGGGAGAACTCAACTTCTTCCTTGGACTCCAGATCAAACAAAGCAAAGAGGGAATCTTTATCAACCAAACCAAATACACAAGAGAACTACTCAAAAAGTTTGGTATGGAAACAATGAAACCCCTCGGAACTCCAATGAGTCCTTCATGCAAGCTGGACAAAGATGAAGAAGGTAAAAAGGTTGATCAAAAGTATTATCGAGGTATTATCGGATCCCTTCTTTATTTAACAGCAAGTAGACCAGATATTATGTTTTCAGTATGTTTATGTGCTAGATTTCAATCTGAACCTAAAGAATCACATTTAATAGCTGTTAAAAGAATACTAAGATATCTAAATGGAACAAAAAATGTAGGTTTATGGTATTCTAGAGACTCCACATTAAACCTAATTGCATATTCAGATTCTGATTATGCTGGATGTAAATTAGATAGAAAAAGCACAAGTGGTGCATGCCATTTCTTAGGAAGTAACTTAATCACATGGTTTAGCAAAAAGCAAAATTCAGTTGCATTATCAACTACTGAAGCTGAATATGTAGCAGCTGGAAGTTGCTGTGCGCAAATCCTATGGATTAAGCGACAACTTGAAGACTATGGTATCACACTTGATAAAACACCCATAAGATGTGATAACACTAGCGCAATCAATTTAACTAAAAATCCAATTCAACATTCAAGAACAAAACACATAGAAATTAGATATCATTTTATAAGAGAACATGTAGCTAATGATGAAATTTGTCTTGATTATGTAAACACTGAAGAACAATTAGCTGACATATTTACTAAACCTTTAAATGAAGAAAGATTTTGTTATCTTAGAGGAGAGTTAGGAATTTGTAATCCTTTTGAATAATTTTGAAACCTCTAAGGAAATATATCTAGAGTTCTTTCAATTCTCAAAATCTTAAGGAAATTTATCTAGAACTCATATCAATTTGATCTCTCAAAATCCATGATTTTTAATCATACTCAAAGATCAAATTCCGGACTCATTTCAGATTCTCTGAATTTATTTTTTTCTGAAATGGTCTCGGAGCCGACTCGAGAGTATCGGAGTCGACTCGAGTTTCTGCTGAAACTCAGGAGTCGACCCCTCTCTGAGCGAGTCGACTCGAGATCGTGTCCGTGCTCTGTGACTAGTCGGGAGCCGACTCCACACTTTGCGCGAGTCGACTCGACGTGGTCCCAGTCTGATTATTAGGGCACGAGTCGACCCACGGACATTTCATTCGTTTCAAATCATTCCAAATCTCTCCAAAATTTCCCAAACCCTCCAAACTCCAAAAACCTCTGATTAACCACTCCAAGATCAATGGCACCCAAAACCCGTGGAGCTAGCAGTAGTGGCGCCGGATGAAGAGGAAAGGACCGTTCGACGACCCGTTCGCGAGCCGTCTCCGGATTCATCTTCTTCTTCTTCTCCCTCTCCTGCTCCTGCTCCACCCTTCAGGTAGATCATCTTGCAGTAGAGTTTACACAGGAAGAAAGGTTGATTTTGAATTATTTGAGAATGAGGGATTTTAATAGGTAGACAGTTGATTGAGATGGGATTTGAGAAAATTGTTCATTGGACTGTCCCACTACCCTGCTTAGTTAAGAGTTTTACAAGAATTTGACTAGAGGAGATGATGGTTTAGTAGCAAGTGAGAGGCATTGGCTGAACATCACTGCCACTATTCTATCTAGATTGTTGGATTTACCCTATCTGGACCATCCACTTTTCCCCAGAGATAGTCTCCAGCCCTCACAAGATTATTGAACAGAAATTTTGAGGGATTTGAAGAAGTTTTGCAATCATTGCCTTTGGATTAAGATTACTTCACAACATCTGCAGCAGGATTCTGTTTCCCAAGACGGCAGATTTGACTATGTATCTGAGAGAGATATTTTTGTTATGGATGCTGTTGTTTCTGGGAAGCCTATCAATCTACCTCGGATGATATATGGTATATAGCAGATTGTGGGGGAAAAAAAATCAAGTTTGCCCTATGGCATGATTTAACAAAGTTATTTCAAAGCCAAGGGATTGATTTAGTGATAGTGAGCCAAAGAAGGAATTAAGACATACTGATTTTTATCTTTGGCACTATTCATCGAATGGGTTTGTTAAGAAAATGGAAATTGGGAGAGGAAGAATGTTACAGAGGACAGAGCTATAGATGCTGAGGCCCCCAGACCTTCTGTGAGACATTCATCACCTGAGCCTCCTCAGAGCTCTTCTGTTCCAGATTCTGTTCCAGCCCCTGCTCCAGAGCTCCTGCTCAGTCTTCTACATTATCATCTGTAGCTTTTCTGATGCAGTTAGATCAGCTTAGATCCTTATTCAAATCTGAGATAAGTGAGCATGAAAATAGACTGAAAAATGAATTTGATGAAAAGTTTATGAATTTAAAGAAGCCTTTATTCACTTAGTGATCGGGTTGCATCGATTGAGTCTACTCTCAGTTCATCTCCAGCTCCTTAAGTGAAGACTTAAAGAATATTTTTGGAGAACTTAAGGATATCTGCGGTGATCAGAGACATATTCCCAATGCAACGCCGAGCTTCAAGATAAAATTACAACTGCTTGTACTTTTGTTGATAATAAGCTCAAAGATTATGTTAGACTTCAATGTGAAGGAATGAAGCAGATAGTTGATCTGAATAGAATTACAAGATTTTTTTGTAATCAAGTTTACTTTCAATGTAATGAGAAGTTTACATTTTCATGTATTTCATTTTGAAGTAATGAGAAAGTTGATGCATTACTTATGTCTATTTCAATTGTAAGTATCCTTGAATATTTGAATGATTATCCTCAATTGATAATTAAATGAAAAAGATAAAGAATGTTATTGATATTGAACTTCCTAACCTTTTTGTTGATTGGATTTCATCGTATATGCATCATCAGATGTAATTGATATAAGGGGAAGAGATAAATTGAATTTCATAAAGAAAAAATTTGCTTAAGTTTTGAATTTAAAAAATTTGAATGAATTATAAATTAAGGTTCATAGGGGGAGCTACCTCATTGAGGGGGAGCCTTTCCATGAACACAAAAGTTGATTTTGGTATCATAAATTTTCAATTTTATAATGCATATACTCAATGTTTTTGTCATCATCAAAAAGGGGGAGATTGTTGAGAAATTTGAAATTATATTGCCCCAACTTTATTGATTTTGATGATTTCCAAAAGCCATGAGTATTTTAAAGAAACAATGAGTTTATTTATCAAAATTAAAATGAAAGCAATGGACTCTCAATGGTTAATTAATGAGTTTTGAATCAATTGAAAAAGGAGTTTCAAGCTCTATATTAAAGATTTCAAAAAGGAATTTTTACACATATTTTCAATCAATGAATTCTTGAAACATGTCTTGAATCCATGCTTAATGTCATATTTAATGTATTCAAGTCAAAATATTTAAAATTATTCTGGACGATTTTAAAGTCAATCAGAAAAGTTTCTGATTTTTGATACGTTCCGAGCCGACTCTGAGTTTCAGAGTCGACTCCCCACAGAATTTCTGATTTTCTCGAGTCGACCCTTGGTTTTCAAGAGTCGACCCCTGACTCTGTCGAGAGCCGACTCCTGACTGTGCGAGTCGACTCCGCTCAGACAGAAACCATGTTTTTTGAGCACTTCTCGAGTCGACCCCCATTTTCTCGAGTCGACTCCCGACTTTCAGGAGCCGACACTTAGTTTTCGCGAGTCGACCCCTAACTTTAAAATGTTTCTATTTTTGGTAATCGACTCGAGCCGACTCCCAAAAGCTCGAGTCGACTCCAGAAATCTGGGCGCGATTTTTCACGATGACACATCAGCCCCAACGGTAAGATTTTCAAATAACGGCTATTTTTCTTTGTCTCTAACGGATATATTTTTGCAGAATCTATAAATAGAGGAGCTCTTTTCAAATCAAAGAATAGAAAATCAAAAAGAGAGAAAAGAATATCTTTCAAAAAGAGGGAAAAACAGAGCTTTATTGGAAAAATCTTCTAGCTCAAAATAGAGTGATTCAAAAGGAGTGAAATCAAGAGGAAGTTCGTCTGCTCCATCTCATCAATCCACAAGAGTCAAAAGAAAATCCACAAGCTTTCAAAGATCAAATCGAAGGATTTTTTCAACAAAAGGAGAAAAAGCTTCATCTCAACTCCAAAGTCTTCAACGGTCAAGAATCTTGCTGAGGCCTGATTCAACACTTCAAGAGGAGTTAAAGAGAAGAAGGAAGAAAGCCAAAGCCACAACCATCTGCAATCTTATCAGGCTTTTCTAACCCTTTTATACTTTATTTGTATATTGCTCAAGGGGAGCATTTCAATATTTAAACTCTGTTATTATTTTGTTTGCTGATTCAATCAGTGGATTGAATCAGTGGAGGTTATTATACCTCGTTGCAAGCCGGAGTGCTTGTGTTGGGTTAGTTGTGAGCCCGTGAAAAACAACGTGTAGGGTTTTGTGCTGGTAAGCCCGAGTAAAACCAGCTGGGTTCGTTGTGCACCCGGAAAACAACAAGTTTGAGTTGTGAGCTTGGAAAACAACTCGGCTGTAATCTAAGAGATTATAGTGTGGACCCAAGTGAATCTTGGGAGTGGACGTAGGTGTTGTTGCACCGAACCACTATAAAATTATCTTGTGTTTGCCGTGCTATATTTTCTCTCTCTCTATCTCTCTTTATTTGCTTGTGTATTGATTTAGTTAGCCTCTCACTTGCACATCTTGCTAACTAATCAACTAAAGTTAAAAAGTCTTAAATTTTTAAGAACCCAATTCACCCCCCCCTCTTGGGTTGCCATCTGGGCCAACAATTAAATATTAAATAATATTTAATAATATAAAATAGCGATAAAATTAGCGATGAATCTATATTCGTAGCAATAGCTTCGGATTAGCAATGGATTGGCGAGTGAAAATAATAATTTTTTTAAAAAAATCTAGCGTTAGAATTTGCGATGGTTTAGCGATAAAAATTGCTATAGAAAAATTTTGTCGCTAATTGTTGTAGCTAATTATGGCAGCAAGACATGATGCAAGCAATTGTGACGATACATATAAAGAAGGTTTTACGATGAAAAGCAGTCGTCACTAAATGTAGCGATGGAAGCTATCTGTCACTGCTGTAGCGACAAAAGCTGTTCGTTGCTGTTGTAGCGATGAACAACTTCCATCGCTAACAAAAAAAAAATTTCAGCACAATTACCGATGAAAATTTCCATCACTAAAATTAGCGACGGTAAATTTCTGTCGCCAAAATTAGCGACGAAAATTTTTCGTCGCCGTCGCTAATTTTAGCGATGAAAATTTCTGTTGCTAATTGTGTTGAATGATTCAATGACGGATTTTTGCTATCGCTGGGTTGAGCGATAGCTGTGTGCATCACTTGGTTTAGTGACGGTGATAGTCCGTCGCTAAAACCCTTGAAACCCTTCCCCTTGACCCTCATTTTATTTTACCCTGTTGCTTCCTCTCTCTCTCTTCTTTGCAGCACTCTGATCTCGCCTCCAATGTCCAGATCTCACCTCCAGCACTCAGATCTTGCTTCCATCCGTCATCTCGCTTTACCACGCCTTGTTCCTCCAGTTGATCGAAGAGGGATAGAAGAGGACTACAAGGACAAGGAGCCCTTCTTATATCTAAGATTTCTAGTAAGCTATTCTTTTCCTTTTTATATTTTTGATGAGAACGGAGGGGAGCAAACATGAGTAATTAATTTTTATTTTTATTTGCCCTCATTTGCTTCTAATCTAAGAAAAGAAAGAAAGAGAAAAGAAAAATCAGTTCGATACATCCATGCTGCAATCCTCTCTTTTCTTTTCCTTTCCTTTTTTTTAGATTATTTCAATAAAAGTCCTAATTAATTAATTTTTTCTTATTTTTTATTTTCAAGAACTTTCTTTTTCTTTTGGTTTTCTGTTTTACCGATTTGATTGTTAAGATGCCAATTGTCAACAAGTATGACTTACAAAATTATAAACTTGCCAAATTAACATCATTTTAGAGTAGTATCAGACCAAGCATTCACTTACACATTATAAACTTTGTAGGAATTCTGCACCAGAAAATGTCAATACCCTACAAGTCTGTTATGACTTAGGAATTCACTCGATCAGATATTGGTGCCATAGCAAAAGTCAATACCCTACAAGTCAAAAACAAACCATAATGATTGCCTATTGACTGCCCTTCATTTGAAAAAACAGAGCCTTTTAGAATTTTGGGAAACAATTTGTCAACCATCAAGTCCAATTCCAATAAATTCTAATGGAGAAATCATAACAGTAATTGCAAAAATAGTGGCTTGACTAAGTTAATTAAGAAAACAAAGGTGACTTAGACAGCAGCTGCAGGGACAAGGAATTACTACAAAGAAACATTGGACTAACCACTATGGTAACACAAGAAGGAAAATATAATCTATATATATAAAAAAAGAGCGGATTAATTAATAAAATAAATGAATTTCTTTTCATAAATAGTGAACCATTTAGTCTAGTTGTGATGCCTATATGATAGCTCCATAATTCTTATCTGTGTTGGGTTTTAAGTCAATTTAGTCTTAGCTATGTTGCTCCTATTTCGCCATTAGTTCCTATTAGTAACTAAAGATTTGACCTGACTAGATGGGGAACTGAAGATGCTATACATGAACAAATTAATAGGCATAATGAAAAATGATATTCAAATTAATGAACAAATAAAGCCAACCAATAAATCAAAGTGAGAAAATAAAAATTAAATTAACTAGGTACCATTCCAATTAGTCTTATATATGTAAAATAATAGCTACTATTCTATTGTGTAAAATAAAATTGATACCATTCCAATTAGTCATTATATATGTAAATATTAACTATCTCATATTTAGGAGAACTTGGTTTAAAATACTAATATATATATGTTCATTGTTTCAGTTAGAATTCTATATAAAAAATGAGACTGGATTGTCAGTGGATGTATAAATGGAGTTCATGACTGGTATGAGACAATTCATAGAATTTGCATGCAGTCATCCAGAATTATGGATAATGATAGGATAAGGTGTCCATGTAACCATCGCAAGTGTCAGAATCGCATGTTTCATGAAGTGAATACAGTTAAGTTGCATATGTATAAAAATGGTTTTGTATCGGATTATTATTATTGGACTTTACATTGGGAACAAGCAATTAGGGTTAACTTGAATTACAATGTCAATTATATGGATGAAGGTTCTGTTGCATTTAATCATGCAGAATCATCAACTCGGTATCGTTCCATGGTTATGGATGCAGCTAGTCATGCATTCAATCCAACATACATGGAAGAAACACCAAATTCGAAGGCCTAAAAGTTTTATGATATGCTTAGGGCTACAGACGAGGACTTATACCCTGGATGTAGAAGTCATTCACAGTTATCATTTGTTGCTCAATTAATACATATGAAGTCAGAATACCATATGTCTGAACATAATTTTGATGACATAGTTCGATTAATGAAAGAGATTACTCCTGAAGGAAGTCTAGTGCCTGAAAACATTTATAGAACAAAGCAGTTAGTATAAGGAATGGGTGTTTCGGTTGAAAAGATTCACTTAACCCTTGAAAGAATAAGAGACGAATCCTCCATACCTGGCTCGAGGTTGGGCTTCGAGAACCTAAAAAACCCTAAACTTTGGTGCGCAGAGAGCTCGAAGGCCGAGAGAAAGAACATGGATGAGTATAAGGCTCCAAGTTCTCCCGTTGCTCCAGCGATGGTGGCCACGGCTCTGGAATAGCAGGGCTCTGCCTCCAACTTAGGAACAAAAGGAGGAGGAGGAGGAGGAAGGCAGGAAGGAAAGAGAAAAGAAAACAACGACGAGTCCCGCGAGGCTCTCAAGTCGAAGCCCTCCACGACTCCGATTGCCGGTGAAAATTGGGCATAAGGAAGCCAGGAGAAGAGGAGGGGGATGGAGTGGAGATCGAAGAAAGGATGGGAGATATCTAGAGAGGAGAGAGCTAGTGAGAGGATTGGGAAGAAAAGTGCGCTGGTTTGAAATTTGGGGAGAAGGCAAAGGTTTCGTTTGGTGCATCGCTCGTGGCGCCGTATTTCTGTTTCGGGAGACCTCCTTTGGGCTATTTCTTGGGGCCATCTCAGCCATCTTGGGGCCATCTCAGCCATCCATCAATCCAACAGCCAAGAATGAAGACCACTTGGAGGTTTTGCATAGAATACTCTTAGGCAATGCTTGAGACGGTAATTTTCACATGGTTTGAGCGCAGATGTGCAGCGGCTTTTCACCTATAAAGTAGGGCTGAAAACGAATCAGATACGGATCAGATAGTAGTATATCCATATTTATATCTATATTTTTTAACAGATATAAATATAGATATAAATACTAAATGAATATTAAAATTTATTTTCGAATTTGTTCTAAACGGATACGGATGCAAATCGGATATCAAGCATATCCATATTTGTTATATACTGATACAAATTGTTTAAATAATAATGTTTAAAAAAATTTATTAAAAAAATTATATTTATAAATAATAATGTTTAAAAAATTTATATTTATAAATGATATTTAAAGCGAGTAGTGAGGATGCTGGAGGCTACGGATCAAAAGAAATTTTGCGGCGTGCCTTGGGGCCGCTAAGCAGTGTGGAGATCCATGGGGCAAAAGTGGATGTGGCTCGGGACATTCGACATGGAGGTTCTACCGAGATCGGTAATGAAGAGCGATCAAAAGAAAAAAGGGTAATTTGTTAAAAAAATAATTATCAGATTACTGGTAATATATATAACCATCCCTTCATGAGAGGTAATCTGAATTACCTCTTATGAAGTAATCCGGATTACCACTATTGCCATTCAAAATATGTACCAAATATGGTTATCTAGTGGGACCTATTTAAATTACCAGTAATCTGAAAGGGTTTTCGAAGAAATATAGTGACGAAAAAATTCGGTCACTATGTTTATATTGAAATAAACCTTATTTTTCATCGCTATATTTTATGTATGAAATAAACCTTATTAGCAATGAAAAATTTTCATCGCTATGTTTTATGTATGAAATAAATGTATTTAGCGATGAAAAGTTTCATTGCTATATATATATAATAAATAAATTTAACAACAAAAAATTTTCATCGCTATGTTTTATATTGAAATAAATATTATTAGCGATGAAATTTTTTGTCACTAATTATATATATATAATAAATAATTTTAGCAATGAAAAATTTTTGTCGCTATATCCGTCTCTATATATAGTGACAAAAAAATTTTGTTGCTATATTTTATATATGAAATAAACATTAGTAGTGACGAAAATTTTCGTCGCTATATTCGTTGCTAAATTTTTATTATTTTCACTTGCCAATCCATCTAACATCTGAAGCTATTTATAATGAATATGGATCTGTCGCTAAATTTCGTCGCTATTCCATTCTTTTCTTATAGTATAGGGTCTTGAACCACTCAGGAAGCGTCTCCACGCCGGACTGAGTGGTGTCCCATTAACCGTGATGCCATCAAGCTCATTTAGAAGTGCCTTGGGGGTTTGTGTGCCGATCCAAGGGGCAACTCGAGCGGGTACAGAGCTGTTAGGGTTTTGAACTACTCAGGAGGCATCTTCACGTCAGACTGAGTGGTGTCCCATTAGCTGCGATACTGTTGAGCTCCTTTAAAACAGCCTCAAAGGTTTATGTGCCAGCCCGAGGGTGACTCAAGCGGGTACGGAGCTGTTAGGGTCTTGAACCACTCAGAGGGTGTCTCCACATCGGACCGAGTGGTGTTCCATTAGCCACGATGCCGCTGAGCTCCTTTAGAAGCACCTTGAGGGTTTGTGTGCCAACTTGAGTGATGACTCAAGCGGGTACAGAGCTATTAGGGTCTTGAACCACTCAGGGAGCATCTCCAAGCCGGACTGAGTGGTGTCCAGTTAGCTGCGATGCCGCCGAGCTCCTTTAGAACTATCTCAGAGGTTTGCATGCCGACCTGAGGGGTGACTCGAGCGGGTACGAAGCTGTTAGGATCTTGAACCACTCAGGGCATCTCCATGCCGGATTGAGTGGTGTCCCATTAGTTACGATATTGCCGAGCTCCTTTAGGACTGCCTTGGGGGTTTATGTGCTAACCCAAGAGGCGACTCAAGCGGGTACAAAGCTGTTAGGATCTTAAACCACTCAAGGGGCGTCTCTATGCCAGACTGAGGGGTGTCCCATTAGCCGCGATGCCGCCGAGCTTCTTTAGAACTACCTTGGGGGTTTATGTGCCAGCTCGAGGGTGACTCGAGCGGGTATGGAGCTCTTAGGGTCCTGAACCACTTAGGAGACATCTCCATGCTAGACTGAGTGGTGTCCCATTAGCCGCGATGCCGCCGAGCTCCTTTAGAACCGCCTTGAAGGTTTGTGTGCCGGCCAGAGGGGCGACTCGAGCGGGTACAGAGATGTTAAGGTCTTCAACCACTCAGGGGGCATCTTCACGTCGGACTGAGTGGTTTCCTGTTAGCCATGATGCCACCGAGCTCCTTTAGAACTGCTTCGGTGGTTTGTGTGCTAGTTTGAGGGGTGACTCGAGTGGGTATAGAGCTGTTAGGGTCATGAACCACTCAGGGGGCATCTCTATGCCGGACTGAGTGGTGTCCCGTTAGCCGTGATGCCGCCGAGCTTCTTTAGAACCATCTCGAGGGTTTATGTGCTGACACAAGAGATGACTCAAGTGGGTATGGAACTGCTAGAGTCTTGAATCACTCAGGAGGCATCTCCATACCTGACTGAGTGGTGTTTCATTAGCCGTGATGCCCCCGAGCTCCTTTAGAACTGCCTCGAGGGTTTGTGTGCCAACCCGAGGGGTGACTCAAGTAGGTACGGAGCTGCTAGGGTCTTGAACCACTTAAAGGGCATCTTTACGCTGGCCTGAGTGATGTCCCGTTAGCCGCAATGCTGCCGAGCTCCTTTAGAACCACCTTGGGGGTTTGTGTGCTGGCCCGAGGGATGACTCGAGTGGGTACGGAGCTGTTAGGGTCTTGAACCACTCAGAGGGCATCTCCATGCCGGACTGAGTGGTGTTCTGTTAGCTGTGATGCCATCGAGCTCCTTTAGAATTACCTCGGAGGTTTGTGTGCCGACCTGAGGGATGACTCGAGCGGGTACAAAACTGTTAGGGTCTTGAACCACTCAGCAAGCATCTTCACGCTGGACTAAGTGGTGTCCCATTAGCCACAATGCCATCGAGCTCCTTTAGAACCGCCTTGGGGGTTTGTGTGCCGACCCGAGGGGTGACTTGAGTGGGTATGGAACTATTAGGGTCTTGAACCACTCAGGAGGCGTCTTCATGCTGGACTGAGTGGTGTCCCATTAGCCGCGATATCGCCGAACTCCTTTAGAATCACCTTAGGGGTTTGTGTACCAACCCGAGGGACAACTTGAGCGGGTATGGAGTTGTTAGGGTCTTGAACCACTCAGAAGGCATCTTCATGCCAGACTGAGTGGTGTTCCATTAGTCACGATGCTGCCAAGCTCGAACTGCCTCAGGGGTTTGTGTGCTGACCCGAGGGGCAACTCGAGTAGGTACAGGGCTATTAGGATCTTGAACCACTCAGGAGGCATCTCCATGTCGGACTGAGTGGTGTTCCATTAGTCGCAATGTTGTTGAGCTCCTTTAGAACTATCTCGGAGGTTTGTGTGCTGACCCGAGGGGCGACTCGAGCAGGTATGAAGCTGTTTGGGTCTTAAACCACTCAGGGGGCATCTCCACACCGGCCTGAGTTGTGTCCCGTTAGCCGAGATACCGTCAAACTCCTTTAGAACCATCTTGAGGGTTTGTGTGCTGACCCAAGAGGTGACTCGAGCGGATACGAAGTTGTTAGAATCATGAACCACTCAGGGGGCATCTCCATGCTGGACTGAGTGGTGTTCCATTAGCCACAATGCCACCGAGCTCCTTTAGAACCGCCTTAGAGGTTTGTGTGCCGACTCGAGGGGCAACTCGAGCAGGTACATAGCTGTTATGGTCTTGAACCACTCAGGGGGCATCTCCATATTAGACTGAGTGATGTCCCGTTATCCACAATGTTGCTGAGCACCTTTAGAACCGCCTCAAGGGTTTGTGTACCGACCTGAGGGATGACTCGAGCGGGTACAGAGCTGTTAGGGTCTTAAACCACTCAGGGGGAGTCTCTATGCCGGACTGAGTGGTGTCCCATTAGCCGCAATGTCGCCGAGCTCCTTTAGAACTGCTTTGGGAAGTTGTGTACCAATCCGAGGGGTGACTTGAGTGGGTACGAAGCTATTAGGGTCTTGAACCACTCAGGGGGTGTCTCCGTGCTGGACGGAGTGGTGTCTCATTAGCTGCGATGTTGTCGAGCTCCTTTAGAACTGCCTCCGGGGTTTGTGTGCCGGCCCAAGAGATGACTCGAGCGGGTACGGAGCTATTAGGGTCTTGAACCACTTAGGGGGCATCTCCATGTTGGACTGAGTGGTGCTCCGTTAGTTGCAATGCCATCGAGCTCCTTTAGAACCACCTCGGGGGTTTGTGTGCTGGCCCAAGGGGCGACTCTAGTGGGTACGGAGCTATTAGGGTCTTGAACCACTCAGAGGGTGTCTCTACGACGGACTGAGTGGTGTCCCTTTAGCTGTGATGCTGCCGAGCTCCTTTAGAACAGCCTCGGGGGTTTGTGTGCTGACCCGAGGGATGACTCGAGAGGGTACGGAGCTGTTAGGGTCTTGAGCCACTCAGGAGGCATCTCCATGCCGGACTGAGTGGTGTCCCATTAGCTGCAATACTACCGAGCTCCTTTAGAACCGTCTCAGGGGTTTGTGTGTTGACTCAAGGGGTGACTCAAGTAGGTACAGAGCTGTTAGGGTCTTGAACCACTCAGGGGGCATCTCCATGCCAAACTGAGTGGTGTTTTGTTAGCCGTAATGTCGCTGAGCACCTTTAGAACTGCCTCGGGGGTTTGTGTGCCAACCCGAGGGATGACTCGAGCGGGTATAGAGCTGTTAGGGTCTTTAACCACTCAGGGGTGTCTCCATGCTGGACTGAGTGGTGTCCCGTTAGCCATGATGCCGCTGAGCTCCTTTAAAACTGCCTCGAAGATTGTGTGTCGGCTCGAGGGGAGACTCGAGTGGGTAAGAAGCTATTAGGGTCTTGAACCACTCAGGGGGTGTCTCTACATCAGACTGAGTGGTGTCCCCTTAGCCGCGATACCGCCGAGCTTCTTTAGAACTACCTCGGGGGTTTGTGTGCCGGTCCGAGGGATGACTCAAGCGGGTGTAGATCTGTTAGGGTCTTGAACCACTCAAGGGGCATCTCCACTCCGGACTAAGTTGTGTCTCATTAGTCGTGATGCTGTCGAGCTTCTTTAGAACCATATTAGGGGTTTGTGTGCTGGTCCGAGGGGCAACTCGAGTGGGTATAGAGCTGTTAGGGTCTTGAACCACTCAGAAGGCATCTCCATGCCGGACTGAGTGGTGTCCCGTTAGCCTCAATGCTACCGAGCTCCTTTAGAATTGCCTCGGGGGTTTGTGTGCCGACCCGAGGAGCAACTTGAGCGGATACGAAGATGCTAGGGTCTTGAACCACTCAAGGGGCATCTCCACATCGGTCTAAGTGGTATCCCGTTAGCCGCGATGCCGCCGAGCTCCTTTAGAACCGCCTTGGGGGTTTGTGTGCCGATCTGAGGGGCGATTCGAGAAGGTATAGAGTTGTTAGGGTCTTGAACCACTCAGAAGTCATCTCCACGCCGGACTGAGTAGTGTCTCATTAGCTACGATGTCGCCGAGCTCCTTTAGAACCGCTTAAGAGGTTTGTGTGCCAACCTTAGGGGCGACTCAAGTGGGTACAAAGTTGTTAGGGTCTTGAACCACTCAGCATGCGTCTCCATGCCGGACTGAGTGGTGTCCCATTAGCCGCGATGCCGTCGAGCTCCTTTAGAACTGCCTCGAGGGTTTGTGTGCTGACCCGAGGGGCGACTCGAGTGGGTACGAAGCTGTTAGGGTCTTGAACCACTCAGGAGGCATCTCCATGCTTGACTGAGTAGTGTCCCATTAGCCGCAATGTTGCTGAGCCCCTTTAGAACCACCTTAGGGGTTTGTGTGCCGATTCAAGGGACAACTCGAGCGGGTACAGAGCTGTTAGGTTCTTGAACCACTCAGGGGGCATCTCCATGCCGGACTGAGTGGTGTCCCATTAGCCACGATGCCGTCGAGCTCCTTTAGAACCACCTTGGGGGTTTTTGTGCTAACCCAAGGGGCAACTCGAGTGGGTACAGGTCTGTTAGGGTCTTGAACCACTCAGGGGAGATTTCATGCTGGACTGAGTGGTGTCCCATTAGTCGTGATGCTGCTGAGCTCCTTTAGAACTGCCTTGAAGGTTTGTGTGCCGACCCGAGTGACAACTTGAGCAGGTACGGGGCTATTAGAGTCTTGAACCACTCAGGGAGCATCTCCATGCTGGACTGAGTGGTGTTCCATTAGCCGCGATGCCACCGAGCTCCTTTAGAACCACCTTAGGGGTTTGTGTGCTGACTCGAGGAGCGACTCGAGCGGGTACAAAGCTATTAGGATCTTAAACCACTCAGGGGGCATCTCTACGCCGGCCTGAGTGGTGTCCGTTAGCTGTGATGCCATCGAGCTCCTTTAGAACCATCTCAAGGGTTTGTGTGCCAACTCGAGGGACGACTTGAGCGGGTATGGAGCTGTTAGGATCTTAAACCACTCATGAGGCATCTTCACGCTGGACTGAGTGGTGTCTCGTTAGCTGCAATGCCACCGAGCTCCTTTAGAACCGCCTCAAGGGTATTTGTACCGACCCGAGGGGCGACTCGAGTAGGTACGGAGCTGTTAGGGTCTTGAACTGCTCATGGGGCATCTCCATGCCAGTCTAAGTGTTGTTCCATTAGCCACGATACCATCAAGCTCCTTTAGAATCGCCTCGGGGATTTGTGTGTCGACTCAAGGGGCGACTCGAGCGAGTATGGAGCTGTTATGGTCTTGAACAACTCAGGAGGCATCTCCACACTGGACTGAGTTGGTGCGGGCACCAAGATCAAGCAGAGGATTCTTAACCCTCTGTGGATATCTGATTAGTTATGATTCAAGTCTTGAGTTGGGAAATAAAGTTTAGTTTATTGAGTCTCGTTCAGTTCATTTTATTCTAAATTGAGTCCTATCCAGTTTAGTTTATTTTAATATGAGTCATGTAGTAAGTTCATCAGCTTACAAGAGGAGACATCAGAAGACAAGGCCATCACAGTCAAACAGAGCAGCTGCTAAATTCAAGTTGGTGCCACACCTACTTCAAGCAGCCCACATACCACCTAGCAGAGCAAGCAACCTTCCGATCTGGATGATCATTTTCCTCATTTGGTGATGCCGATTTCATGCCAAATCAGTTGCCGCCAATTGCATCTGACCGCTTTCCAAGATCACCTTCCTCATCTAGACATTGCAGATTTCATACCAAATTAAGTTGTCACTGATTACATCTCAATCATATCTAGAAGATCACCTGCCTCATCTGGACGCCACAGATTTCATGCCGAATCGAGCTGCCACTGATTGCATCTAGAAGATCACCTTCCTCATCTGGATGCTACAGATTTCATGCCAAATTTGACTAGGGCGCCTTTTTTTTCTCTTTCCATATCTGTATTTTCTTGGATCCCAAGTCTCTTGCTCTATAAAAGAGACCCTCTTGTATGAATGATGTATCTTTTATTATTAATCAATCAATCCAAGTTTTGAGTTATTGTGATTTTTGTTAATTGGTTCTCTGGTGCTCTTGTTTCCCTCCTCCTGCGCATGCCAACATCCCAAGTCTCCAGTAGAAACCCTGGCCGCCACCTTTGTCTTCCAATAGTGGACGCCCAAGAGCCCTTGACCGACCTCCCCTTTTCTCTACTCCTTCCTTGTCTCTTTGCCTCTATTCTAAATTTTCTCTATTATTCTTTAACCCTTGTATGGTTATCTTGCAGATCCCTCAGTAGCCACGAATACAGGATTCAAGGTGATCATCATCCAGGTCAGCGGATACTTGGCCGCAGATCCAAGGGCTCAAGGCTTGGTCATCTATGGCGCATCCACCAGGCAGAGCAACCCCTTCAACACTTTGATCTTCCTCCTCTTTCCAGGTACACCCCTCTAATCTACTAGTAACTTTATTGTAGGAGAGCAAGCCCTACCGGGTCTTCTTAGCCTCGACGGTCCTTCTTCCTTATTTTTTAGGAATATTTCACGTGCAGATTTACTATGAATTTTTTTGAATCCCTCTTAGGCTATTACTTTAGGAGAATAATCAACTTCAATTATTAATCATTAAAAAAATTACTTGCATGCGAATCGGTCTTGCATCAGTTTGGTATCAGAGCATAGTTAGGGCTTAATTTTAATTCACGTTATTGTCAGTATATCATCTGTTAATTAATTGTTTCTACCTTTATACACATCAAAAAATATGAAATTTATTTCTCTAGATTCATTATAATTTAAAGTATTTTTTGTTATTTTCTAAGAATTTAATTCAATCTGTGAATTAATTGCATGCCTGATTACTCATAAAAATATGAAAATTATTGAGATCGAATTGTTTCTGGCTGCATACACATCAAAAAAAAAATCTAAGATTTATTGATATTTATAGATTTTTGGATTAGGGTTTGTGTTTTACATATCATTCATCTGCATTAAATTACTCTTAAGGGCTTTCATTGATGTCAGATAAGGGAGGGATTGAGACCCCTTCCTTGGCCCAAAAAACCACCCGTGCATTCCGATCCCAAGCCTCTAATCTAAAACTGAGTAGCAACTTAATTGACATTTGCCCTAGAGGGCTAGGGACACCAACAGTTGGTTTAGTATACTGGAGGAGACTAGTACAAATCAATCTGGTGTGTGCTCTGAAATTGGTGTCTAGAAGGGAGGTCAAATGTCAAACGACTTAAATGAAGTGTTGGGGTTATTCTAATAAGGCACCTGCAATTTGCGGGATGAGCCTCCCCCCTTCCACCTATCCCAACTGGCCAATTAAAGAGTTACTGTTAGATTGGCTTGCATTAAGCCAAATCCTTTACTCTGGATGACTAGGTCTAGCATACCATAGTCGTGTTAGTCTGAGTCTTGTATGCTTGATTGTGCTTGCATGTGCACTAGATCAGGAGCATCTTTTCGCCCGTCACTACCTTCATTACAGGCTGAACCCATGGCTAATCAAACATTGATGATCACTTAAGGATCATCACTGAACAACTAGCCCGAATGAACCAAGACATCAAGCAATCTGAGGCTAGATTAGGGTCCAGGTTTGATAAGTCAAAACTAGGTTGGGCATCCTAGAAGAAGCCCATGAGCCCCACACCGAGTCTGATCATGAGACCCCACCTCATCCTAGGAGAGCCCAACAGCTTGACCTCTACATAAGGCCAAACCCTAGGAGACCACTTCGGCCTAATCCAGTCCTAGATGTCCTCCCTAGGAGACCCAATCATGAGGCAGTAGACCAAGAAGAAAGAGCCCTTAGAAGTGTTAGACTTGAAGCACCTACTTTCGATGGCTCTATGGACCCTAAGGACTACCTAGATTGGGAGGAAGGGATGGACCAGTACTTTGACTGGTACGACATGTCTGAAGAGCGTAAGTTTAAGTTTGCCAACTTCAAGTTAGTACGACAGGCTAGGTTATACTGGGCCACTTTAGAGCGAAGGCAATTATTAGAGGGTAGAGACCCCATAGTCACCTGGCATGCCATGAAGGCTAGACTTAGGTCCAATTATGTCCCCACATCGTATGAATAGAGCCTATTGGACCAGTGGCATGGATTAATTCAGGGTAGTAAAACTATGAATGAATACATTGCTACATTCCAAGAGTATACCATGAGGTGTAATATTGTTCAGTCTGAGGAAGTCACCCTATCCAAGTTTAGGTATGGCCTGAGAGCAGATATTCAAAGAGAACTCTACCTAAGAAGGGTACACGATTTAGAAGAAGCTTACCAAGTTGCTAGGGATTATGAACATTTTCAGAGAGGGTCACCCTATCAGGATCAGAGGCTACCAAGAGCCCTAGCCCATATCCAGGATCTAGCCAGGCCTATCCTAGTCGTCCCAGACCTACCCAGTACTCAGACCCCCACCAACTTTCCCGAGTCGACCCAACACTAGCCGACCCAGTACAAGCTGAACTGACTTGAGTCGACCCCATAATAGTACCCTATACCCCAGAGAGAGGATAAGGACAAATCTGTAGAGGTCCAAAGAAATTTCAACCCCCAGATCAAATGCTTTAGATGCAACAAACCAAGACATATGATCAGCCAGTGCCCAGTCAGATCCCTTCATATAGATGAGTTACCTGAGACTGAATTCGAGTCCCTAGTTGAGCCTGAGGGAGAGTCTATGAGGCTGATACCCATCTGATAGATGAGTACGATGAAGAGGAGGAAACATTTGAGTCTGAAGACCTACTAGGAGTGGTTAGATGTATCTTGACCCAGACTCAAACTAAGGACCAGGAAGATTGGCGTAGGACTAACATCCTACAGACTTTTGTTAAGATAAGGGATAAGGTACTCAAGATCATAGTGGATAGCGGGAGTTGTGTCAATGCCATCTCTGCCAATACAGTTAAGTCATTAGGATTGACCACAGTTCCCCATCCTAGTCCCTATAAGGTCTCGTGGGTAGATTCCACCTCTATCCCAATCAAGTCCAGATGCCAAATACTAATCAAATTGCAAAATTATGAGGAAAAGGTCTAGTGCGATGTAATTCCTATGGGTATTAGTAGTATTATATTAGGTCGACCTTGGCTTTACGATCATGATGCCACATTGTTTGGTCGATCCAACATCTGCTCTTTTAAACACAATAACAACAAGTATGTGATACATCCAACTCCACCTAGGGACCCAATCAAGAAAGGATCTAGCAACCTTAAGGATAGCAAGCCAAGAGTTAATCTGATTAAAGCTAAGGAATTAGAAAAGGACATCACTGAGGGTAATCTGTTTGGATTTTGACCACTAAAGAGATCTATGAATCAGTCCAAAAGGAACAACCCCCAGAAGTAATTGAGATCCTAGAGGAGTTTAAGATGTCTTCCTGAAGAATTGCTTGATCAGTTACCACCCCTGAGAAATATCCAACATGCCATTGACCTGATCCCAGATCCATCCTCCCAAACCTTCCCCATTATAGAATGAACCCCACTGAGCATCAAGAACTACAAAAACAAGTGGGAGAATTACTTAGGAAAGGTTTCATTAGGGAGAGCTTAAGTCCTTGTGCAGTTCCTACACTATTAACCCCTAAGAAGGATGGTACCTGGAGAATGTGCATGGACAGTAGGGCCATCAACAAAATCACTATCAAGTATAGGTTCCCTATCCCCAGACTAGATGACATGTTAGACATGATGGCGGGTGCCACTATCTTTTCCAAAATAGACCTTAAGAGTGGCTACCATCATGTTAGAATTAGACCAGGAGATGAGTGGAAGACTGCATTTAAGACTAGAGATGGTCTGTTTGAGTGGGTCGTGATGCCTTTTGGGCTGTCAAACGCACCTACACATTCATGAGAATCATGACCCAGGTCCTGAAAGAGTACACGGGAAAATTCTTAGTGGTTATTTTGATGATATATTAATTTATAGAAGACCAAAGAGGACCATCTTAACCATCTCAGATTAATCTGTCAGACCCTTAGAGAGAATAGCCTATATGTAAACCTTAAGAAGTGTGATTTCATGATGCATAGGGTTATCTTTCTAGGTTTTGTGGTAACCCAGAAGGTGTTTCAGCGGATCCTGAAAAGGTTAGGTCGGTCGTAGAGTGGCCGGTACCCATGAACGTCCACGATGTCCGTAGCTTCCATGGCCTAGCAACCTTTTACAGGAGATTCATTAGGGGATTTAGCACCATCGTCGCACCATCACTGATTGTATTAGGAAGGGTAATTTTGAGTGGACTAAGTTAGCTAATAAGGCCTTCTTAGAGCTTAAGGATAGGATGACTCATGCACCCATACTTAGACTTCCAGACTTTTCTAAGGTGTTTGAGGTTGCGTGCGACGCATCGGGAGTAGGCATAGGTGGAGTGTTAAGCCAAGAAAATCATCCCATAGCTTTCTTTAGTGAAAAACTAAATAAAGCTAAACTTAGATATTCCACCTATAATAAGGAATTCTATGCGGTAGTACAAGCCCTTAAGTATTGGAGACATTACTTACTACCACAGGAGTTTGTCTTATTTTCTGATATGAGGCACTTCGATTTTGAACTCTCAAAAGAAGCTAAATTCTAGGCACTGCAAATGGGTTGAATACATTCAAGTATACATTTTGTCCTGAAACACCATGCCGGTATAGAAAATAAGGTATCGGACGCCCTAAGCCATAAGTCTTTGTTGTTGAGTACTGTTAGCACCGAAGTTATAGGGTTCGACCAGATAAAAGATGAGTATGAGACATGTCATGACTTTGATGAAATTTATAAGATCCTTCAGCTAGGGCCATCCAGTATGAGTGGAATTATACCATCCAGGATGGTTACCTTTTTAGGGGCAATAAACTTTGTATCCCTAGGACATCACTTAGAGAATTCCTAGTTGGAAAATGCATGCTGAGGGATTAGCTGGTCATTTTGGAAGAGATAAGACTATTCTAGCGATAGAGGACCAATTTTACTGGCTAGGATTAAAAAGGCTCGTTGCCCTGATAATAGCCCGATGTCGAACTTGTGCCGTTGCAAAACAGCAGAAGCAGAACACCGGTCTATATACTCCTTTGCCAGTGCCTGATCGTCCTTGGCAAGACCTCAGTATGGACTTCATTCTAGGATTACCTAAAACCCAGAAGAAGAATGACTCCATCTTTGTAGTGGTCGATAGGTTCTCTAAGATGGCTCATTTCATCCCTTGTTTGCAAACCTTTGACACGTCTGAGGTAGCCCGACTTTTCTTAGACAGCGTGGTCAAGCTCCATGGCCCACCTAAGACCATTGTTTCTGATAGGGATGTTAGGTTCACCAGCTACTTTTGAAAAACGCTATAGCATATGTTAGGACCAAACTTAATTTTTTCACAGCCTTTCATCCCCAAACGGATGGGCAAACTGAAGTGGTGAACCGTAGTCTAGGAAACCTTCTTAGGTGCCTTGTAGGCGAACACCTAGGGACGTGGGATTTATTACTGCCTTGTGCAGAGTTCGCCTACAATAGCTCAGTGAACAGGTCCACGGGCAAGAGTCCATTTGAGATAGTCCATGGGTACAAGCTAATCGTCCACTTGATCTAATTCCTTTACCCCTCCACACACGAGTCTCAGAGTCGCACAAGCATTTGCACAGTATATCAAAGACTTACATAAGGACATTAGCTAGAAAATAAATCTAAGTAATGAACTTACAAAAGACTGGCTAACTCCCGAAGAAGAGTCAAAGAGTTCGGTATAGGGGATTATGTCATGGTTAGGCTTAGGCCTGAACGGTTCCCATCAGGGACCGTTAAGAAACTTCACGCTTGCGGAGCTGGTCCCTTTAAAATAGTAGAGAAGGTAGGACCCAATGTCTATGTGCTAGATCTATCCTCGGATTGGGGCATTAGCTCTACCTTCAATATTGCAGACCTAGTAGAATATAGAGAACCGGCAGCGATTCTAGTGAGTACTTTGGACCTAACCCTCCTTTCATGAGCGAACCTATCCAAGAGTGTCCACCACCAATTTTACCTGAGCAAGGAGAGCGGATCGAGCGTATCCTAGATGATCAAGCCATTACAACCTGGATCACGGTTATCAACGCTACCTGGTCCGATGGTAGGGTCGCCCTGAATCTGATGATTCATGAATTACTCGAGAGGACTTGCAACACCTCGACCCAGACCTGTTAGTATATGCCCTAGATCCAATTGGATTGAATGCTATACATTCTATGAATACAAATAAAATAAAATGGTTTCTTTATCTATCCATATATCTTTTATTTGATATATTTGTCTGTGAGATAAAGTCCAAAAGAATATGAACCGTTCATATGGAATTTGTAATAGAGATTACAAATTGTGAGATTCAAATTGCACGTTATGGTTCGATTCTTTAATCTTCCCTAGTCGATGTGTAGATGGGACTGGACACCATCGAACACCGTGAGACTAGCATACATTGCATATCTTCACCCTTGGAGTGAGCAGCTGATTTCACAAGCTGAAGTATGAAGATACTTGGATAGGTGTGTGGATGCTCGTTATTGTAACGGTGCATTGGATGACCCGTACAGAGATCCCATATGGATATTCTATATAGTGTCGATGGTTGATCTCTAATGACAGTGGTGTGAGTGATCCTTTGACTTGAGATCTTCATTGCATCTCATGTGGAATGTCATACTTTGACGACATCCAAATGTCACTCTAGCCATGGGTGGCAAATATGGTGTCGGTTGGGTATGACATGAAGCACATGAAGATGATGTTTGATCAAGACAAGATTCATCTTTCTTGATAGAAAGGGTTATATCACACGGCTACTTGATGGATTAAATTGATTATTAAATTCTTGCAAGGTTGAGTTGAAATTCGAAATGGTTTTGAAGTTCTAATTCATATGAGTCAATTTTTCTGAGATCAAGTAAACAAAGATCAATTAGAGGGTTGACACATTCCCTACCACTGATTGATCTGGGATATGTGACCAAAGGATTTGATCATACGTTAACCGTTCATGGACAGGTGTTGATGGTCACATCAACAAAACCTTTAGAAGTTGGATGGTCATGATGCTTTGCTAGAGGCCTCTCATGATCTATAATCATGTTGTTGAATTAGACAAAGAGTTGTCCAATCATTCCTAGGGTCTATGATTAGGACATGATTATTGCCAACATGTTAAAGGACCTATTGGGTCATACACATTAAGGAAAATATTGGATGAATTAAAATAAGAATTAAATTAGATTTAATTCAGATAAGATGATCAATTAAATAATTGGGTGAGACCCAATTTAAAGAAGATATAATTATAATGGATATGATCCATTATAATAGAAGGAATGTTAAGGAGAAATTATTTGTACATATGATAAACAAATATTTGGATACCGATATGTGACTTGATCCATGTGATGGATGGCTCTGATTTTTAGGTATGGATGTCCATCTTAGCCATGTGAAGATGGAATCATGCCCATGGGATGAGGCATGATGAATCTCTACGGTTTGATGATGAACACGTACAAATTAGGGCATGTAGTTATGGGATAACCAACTTCTAATTTCAAAGGCTGAGATTGTGACACTTGGATTAATATTACCATGAAGATGGAAGGAGTTTCTTACCATAAAGATGGGAGTTTCTTACCATGAAGATGGGAGGAGTTTCTTACCATGAAGATGGAAGTTTCTTACCATAATGATGTGAGTTTCTTACCATGAAGAGAGGTCTCTTCCTCTTAGGAACATTTCATTTTCAATCTATAAATATAGTTCCTTCCTACCAAGAAAGAAGAGCATGAGAAGAAAATATTAGACTTTTCTTCAAAGATATCTTCTTTAAGGGGATTCAAGAGGCGCTAGCACCCCTCTCTCTCCTGTGGTGTCATCTTCATACCTTGGAGGTCTTCATCCCTTCTTCTTTGCGTGGATTACCATTAGAGGCCGGACATGTGGACGGCTAGTGGCAGGGATTAACCGGCTTCATCCTCATCTACATCGATAAAGGACTCAGGTATGAATAAAATTTGATTTTATTTGAGATATAATGAATTTGTTCCTAAGTATCCTGGGCATCTGGGAATTTTATATTATATCTTTCGCAATGTTTATATGAATTTGATTCATATCTTGTATACATAATTCCCATCAGTGGTATCAGAGCCCCCTTAGGCTACAGATTCATTAATCTGATAGGATACTTGAGTCAATATGATTGATAATATAATTATTTATTATGCTTAAAATCATGATGAGTTTTCATATGTTGATAATAAATCTAAAATATAATAAAATATTTATTATTTGATGATAAACAATATTATTTAGATTTATGCATATTCATTATCATGTTCAAATAGAGTACTTTGAAATATAAAGGAAAAGGTTTATTATATGATAATAATAATTAATCATATATGTGTCATGTTAAAATAGTAATTATTATTTATCCATGATAGATACTATATGCTGAAATCCTAGAAATCATGTTTAGGATTTAATTTTAGCATGATGATTAATATGATTAAGATCTGATATTCTCATGATAATGAACATTGAAAACTTTAGGGTTTGTTAGAGACATTAGGATTTACATGGGATGTGAAACCGACATGTCATAACATATAATTAAATGATAATTAAATTTAAAATTTGAATTAAGAACTCTTATCATAACACCCTAGCTAGATCACTATCTATAGTTATCATAAAATTTAATAGATGATAAAGATTTAGGAAATTTAAACTTAACCATGTCATTGTTTGATCCTTTGATCCCATAATTGATCTAATCAATTGGGCTTAACTATATTGGTGTCTAGAAAGGTTTGATCATGGTTTTTAATTGCTCCGTTCGCTGCCTGGGAAAACCATTCAATGGGATCGAAGGGTATGCTAAATAGGACCCCATTGATAAGCTAATTTGGCCATTGTTTAGGAAAGCTCTTAATTGATTAAATCAATTAAGGTTGATTAGGATGGTAGCAATTGATTTGGTCTCATGATTAGGATTTTAAATTAGATAGTGATCAGGATCCTAATTTGATTAGGAGTCCCAATCATAGATTGGATCTTATGAAATTAAGGTTAATTGAGATTAATCTAAAATATATATATAGGATATGTAACCTAGCATAGTACAAATGTTGTAGATGTAGATGGGACCTATATGCGCTAAATCCCTTCACGAATATTAAGTCATAAGCCTTCCATTGTAAACATGATACAAATCATTAGGTCATAAGATTTGTCGTGCCAAAGCCGAGGTCGAGTGTATCTATGAGGAGTTGATTGTGGAACAATGGGTTGACTTAACTAGATTAGCTGGCATAATTGGCCAAAGTCAGGGTCAGTCTAATCTAGAGACAAACTTTAGGGTGATCACATATAGATGTAATTGACAAAGAAATGTTCCCTAAATGATCTAGGAGTCACATTAGATGTGATTGATAATAATCTACCAAATTTGGCTTACTGAGATTTGTTGTGCCAAAGCCAAGGTCAAGGTAATTCAAATGAGGATCCTAGCCCACTAAGGAAATTGAATGCCAATTTCTCGAGATTAATTGAAAGGGCTATTAACCTTGATAAAATAGTGGGAGAAACTAACTTAATTAAAAATCTAGAATTACCATATTAAGTTGGTGATTAGTATTCATAATAATTGACTAGTTCTAATTTTATGTAGGTCATCAGAGAAACCATGAGTGTAAACATCAATCTTAGGAATATTTAGAATCCAACAAATTGACTAGACTCAACTTTCCTGATTGGTTAAGGAATGTAAGGATCGTTCTTCGATCTGAGAAAATTCTTTTGTCCTAGATGAGGTTGCACCGGAGGTCCCATCAGTGGATGCTCCGACTGAGGTTCATGTGGCATGCAACTGGTATAAAGATGCTGAAGACATGGCCACATGTTTGATGTTGGCCTCAATGTTACCTAATCTTCAGAAACAGCATGAGCATATGAATGCTCAGGAGATTTTGATGCACTTGCAAGAGTTGTTTGGTGCACAGTTTTGATATGAGAGGTTTCAAACTTCTAAAGAGTTGTTTCAGTGCAAAATGACTGAGAATTCATCAGTGGGTGCCCACGTACTGAAAATGATCAATATGATTGAAAAGTTGGCACAATTGGGTTTTGTGATGGATCATGAACTAAGTGTTGACTTGGTTCTGCAATCATTACCTCCCTGTTATTCGCAGTTTGTTCTTAATTTCAACATGAACAAGCTAGAGACATCTCTGCCTGAGCTCGCGAATATGCTGACAAATGTCGAGCCCAACATTAAGAAAGAAAAGGGGTAGGTTATGGTCGTGGAGTCTTCTAGCGCTCGTAAGAAGCGGCCAAAGAAGAATAAGGTCCAAAAGGCCAAGGCGACTAAACAAAATAAGGGCATTAAGAAAAATAAAGTAGCCAAGGGGAAGTGTCACTTCTGTGGTAAGGAAGGGCACTGGAAGCGAAATTGCAAGGCTTATCTGGCTAGCCTGAAAGAAAAGAAACATACAGATGCTTTTACATCAGGTATATTTGTTGGCCCAGATGGCAACCCAAGAGGGGGGGGGTGAATTGGGTTCTTAAAAATTTAAGACTTTTTAATGTTAATTGATTAGTTAGCAAAATGTGCAAGTGAGAGGCTAACTGAAATTAATACACAAGCAAATAAGAGAGATAGAGAAAGAGAAAATTAGGCACGGCAAACACAAGGCAATTTTATAGTGGTTCGGCGCAACCAGCACCTACGTCCACTCCCAAGATTCACTTGGGTCCACACTATAATCTCTCTAGATTACAGCCGAGTTGTTTTACAAGCTCACAACTCAAACTTGTTGTTTTACCGGGTGCACAACGAACCCAGCTGGTTTTAACTCGGGCTTACCAGCACAAAACCCTACACGTTGTTTTTCTTTGGGCTTACAACTAACCCAACACAAGCACTCCGGCTTGCAACGAGGTATACCAACCTCCACTAATTCAATCCACAGATTGAATCAGCAAACAAATAATAATGATAGAGTTTGAACGATAATGTGCTCCCCTTGAGCAGATATACAAATGAAGTACAAAATATTAAAAGGTTAGAAAAGCCTGATTGTAATTGCAGATGGTGGATGCTTGGGCTTTCTTCCTTCTTTTCTTCAACTCCTCTAGAAGTGTTGAATCACGCCTCAGCTAGATTCTTGATGGTTGAAGACTTTTGGAGTTGAGATGAAACTTTTCCCTCTTTTGAAAATCCGCCGATTTGATCCTTGAAATGCACTTGGATTTTCTTCTGACTTTTGTGGAATGATGAGAAGGAGTAGACGAATCTTTCTCTTGGATTTCACTCCTTTTGAAACACTCTTCTTTGAGCTAAAAGATTTTTTAAAATGCTCTGTTTTTCCCTCTTTTCAAATGATATTCTTTTCTCTCTTTTTGATTTTTTCTGGGTTGTTTTGATTTGAAAAGAACTCCTCTATTTATAGAATCTGCAAAAATATATCCGTTAGAGACAGGGAAAAATAGCCGTTATTCAAAAATCTTACCGTTGGGGCTGATGTGTCATCGTTAAAAATCGCGCCCAGAATTTGCGGAGTCGACTCGAGCTCTGAGGGAGTCGGCTCGAGGTCGATTACCAAAAATAGAAACATTTTAACCATTGAGGGGTCGACTCGCGAAAACACAAGTGTCGGCTCCTGAAAGTCGGGAGTCGACTCGAGGAAAATGGGGAGTCGACTCGAGAAGTGCTCAAAAAACATGGGTTCTGTTGTTTGAGCGGAGTCGACTCGCACAGACAGGAGTCGGCTCGCAAGAATTCAGGGGTCGACTCTTGAAAAGCCAAGGGTCGACTCGAGAAACTCAGGCAAATTGGGGAGTCGACTCGGAAACCCTTGAGTCGGCTCGGGACCGATACAAAAATCAGAAAAATGTTCTGATTGACTTTAAAACTTGTCCCAATTAAATTTAAAATATAAATTTGACTTGAATACATTAAATATGACGTTTATCATGGATTCAAGACATGTTTCAAGAATTCATCAATTGAATTATAATGTATTAAAAATTCCTTTTTGAAATCCTTTTGAGCATACAACATGAAACTTCTTTTTCTAATGTTCAAAACTCATTTGATATAAACATTGAAAGTTCATTCCTTTCAATTTGAATAAGCTCAAGGTTTTTGATAAATAAACACATTGTTTTCTTTAAGGTACTCATGGCTTTTGGAAATCATCAAAATCAATAAAGTTGGGGCAATTATGTTTCAATAATTTCTCAACAATCTCCCCCTTTTTGATGATGACAAAAACATTGAGTATATGCATTATAAAATTAAAAAAATTTGTGATTCCAAAATCAACTTTGTGTTCATGGAAAGGCTCCCCCTCAATGAGGTAGCTCCCCCTATGAACCTTAATCTTATAAATCATTCAAAATTTTTCAAAATCAAAAACTTAAGCAATTCCTTTATGAAATTCAATTTATCTCTTCCCCTTATATGAAACATATTTCTTTTTCTTATTTAATTCTCTCCCCTTATTTAATTAGGGGCAATTAAAGCATATAAGGTTTAATGATGATGCATATACGATTAATCATATAAATCTCTCCCCCTTTTTTGTAATCAACAAAAAGGTTGAGATGCATCAGAGCATCAATTGATTAAACTCATTTGAATTCATTCAGCATCTAAGTTATCAATTGAGTATTAAGATATTCAAAATTATATCAAATTAAATATAAGCATTCAAAGATATTCAAGGGTACTCACAATTGAAATAGACAAAAGTGAAGCATCAAACATTCTCATTACTTCAAATGAAAGTACATGGAAATGTAAACTTGTACATTGCATTGAAAGTAACATTGATTACATAAAAAAGATTACATGAAAACTTAAAAATTTCTTCTAGTGATTCTATTCAAATGATCTACAATTTGCTTCATCCCTTCGCATTGAAGTCTTACATAGTCTTTTAATTTTTCATCAACAAAAGTACAAGCAGAAGTGATTTTTTCTTGAAGCTCTGCGTTGCATTGGGAGTATGTCTCCGAGTCACCGCAGATGTCCTTAAGCTCTCCAAAGATATTCTTTAAATTTTCACTTAAGGACCGGTAGATGAGCTGAGAGTGGACTCAATCAATGCAACTCGATCACTGAGAGAATACAATGCTTCTTTTAAGTTCATATACTTATCATTAAATTCTTCTTTCAATCTCTTTTCTTGATCACTTAACTCAGACTTGAATAAAGATCGAAGTTGATCTAACTGTATCAGAAAAACTAGCAGATGAAACTGTGGAAGACTGTGCAGGAGCAATAGTAGGAGCAGGGGTAGGATCTGAAGTAGGAGCAGGAACAGAATCTGGAATAGATGAACACTGAGGAGGCTCCGGAGAAGAATGTCTCAAGGAAGGTCTGGGTGCCTCTGCATCTAAGTCTCTATCCTCAGTAACAGTCTTTCTCTCCCAACTTCCATTTTTCTTAATAAACCCCATGCGATGAATTGTAGCCAAAGTATAATAATCTGTATGTCTTAACTCCTTCTTTGGCTCACAATCACTGAACACAATCCCTTGGCTAAGAAATAATTTAGTCAAAACCATGCCATAGGGTAAGCTCGATTTCTTCTTCCCGCTACAGTCTGCAATATACCAAATCATCATCCTAGGTAGATTGATGGGTTTCCCAGATACAACTGCATCCATGACAAAAATATCTCGTTCAGAAACATAGTCAAATCGGCCTGTCTTGGGAAAAAGAATCCTGCTGCAAATATTGTGGAGAAGCCTTAATTCCAATGGTAGTTGACTAGCAAAGACTTCCTCAAATCCCTCAAAGTTTCGGTTCAAAAGTCGAGTGAGAGCAGGAGACCTATCTTCAGGGGCAAATGTAGAAGGTCCAGACAAGGGTAACTTCAATAGTCTAGAAAGAATGGAGGATGTAATATTCAAACCGATGCCTCTAACCTTGCTTACAAGCCATCATCTCCTCTAGATAAATTCTTGTAAAACTCTTTGACCAAAGCAGGATAGGTTGGACAATCCAAAGAACAAATATACTCAAAACCCATCTCGATTAGCTGTCTACCAATGATGAATCCTTCATTCTCAAACAATTCGAAATCCACTTTCCTTCCTGTGGTTACAATCCTACTGGCTAGAAGATCTACCTGGGGGGTAGGAGCTGGAGCTGGAGCTGGAGGATCACTAGCCGAAGGTGTAGAAGAAGAATCCGTTGACGGCTCGCGGACGGGTCGTCGGACGGTCCTTTTTCTCTTCACACCGGCGCCACTCGAGCTTGCTCCTCGGGTTTTGGGTGCCATTGATCTTGAAGGATTGTTTAATCAGAGGTTAATTGAGGTTTGGAGGGTTTTGGGAAAGTTTTGGAGAGGATTTGGAAGATTTTGGAAGAATGAAATGTCCGTCGGGTCGACTCGTGCCCTAAATAAATCGACTGGGACCACGTCGAGTCGACTCGCGCAAAGTGTGGAGTCGGCTCGCGACTAGTCACAGAGCACGGACACGATCTCGAGTCGACTCGCTCAGAGGAGGGGTCGACTCCTGAGTTTCAGCAGAAACTCGAGTCGACTCCGAAACTCTCGAGTCGGCTCCCGGACAAATTCAGAGAAAATTAGATTGAGATTCAGAGAATCCGAAATAAGTCCCAAATTTGATCTTTGAGTATGATTAAAAATCATGGACTTTGAGAGATCAAATTGATATGAGTTCTAGATAAAATTTCCTTAAGATTTTGAGAATTTGAAAGAATTCTAGATATATTTCCTTAGAGGTTTCAAAATTTATTCAAAAGGATTACAAATTCCTAGCTCTCCTCTAAGATAACAAAATCTTTCTTCATTTAAAGGTTTAGTGAATATGTCAGCTAATTGTTCTTCAGTGTTTACATAATCTAAACAAATTTCATCATTAGCTACATGTTCCCTTATAAATGATATCTAATTTCTATGTGTTTTGTTCTTGAATGTTGAATTGGATTTTTAGTTAAGTTGATTGCGCTAGTGTTATCACATCTTATGGGTGTTTTATCAAGTGTGATACCATAGTCTTCAAGTTGTCGCTTAATCCATAGGATTTGCGCACAGCAACTTCCAGCTGCTACATATTCAGCTTCAGTAGTTGATAATGCAACTGAATTTTGCTTTTTGCTAAACCATGTGATTAAGTTACTACCTAAGAATTGGCATGCACCACTTGTGCTTTTTCTATCTAATTTACATCCAGCATAATCAGAATCTGAATATGCAATTAGGTTTAATGTGGAATCTCTAGAATACCATAAACCTACATTTTTAGTTCCATTTAGATATCTTAAAATTCTTTTAACAGCTATTAAATGTGATTCTTTAGGTTCAGATTGAAATCTAGCACATAAACATACTGAAAACATGATATCTGGTCTACTTGCTGTTAAATAAAGAAGGGATCCGATTATACCTCGATAATACTTTTGGTCAACCTTTTTACCTTCTTCATCTTTGTCCAGCTTGCATGAAGGACTCATTGGAGTTCCGAGGGGTTTCATTGTTTCCATACCAAACTTTTTGAGTAGTTCTCTTGTGTATTTGGTTTGGTTGATAAAGATTCCCTCTTTGCTTTGTTTGATCTGGAGTCCAAGGAAGAAGTTGAGTTCTCCCATCATGCTCATCTCGAATTCTCCCTGCATCAACTTTGCAAATTCTTGACAAGAGAATCGTTAGTAGCACCAAAAATAATGTCATCTACGTATATTTGTACTACAAGTAAATCTTTACCTTTTCTTTTCAAAAACAAAGTTTTATCAACATTTCCTCTTGTAAAATCATTTTCTATTAAGAATTTACTTAACCTATCATACCAAGCTCTAGGTGCTTGTTTCAAACCATATAAAGCTTTGTGCAATTTAAAAACGTGATTTGAAAACTCGTGATCTTCAAAACCTGGTGGTTGTTCTACATAAACTTCTTCATTAATAAATCCATTTAAAAATGCGCTTTTTACATCCATTTGAAATAAGTTAATGTTCATATGACATGCAAATGCAAGTAATAGCCTAATGGCTTCTAATCTAGCTACAGGTGCAAAGGTTTCATCAAAATCAATACCTTCCTCTTGATTATATCCTTTAGCAACCAATCTAGCTTTGTTTCTAATTACAATGCCATTTTCATCTAGTTTATTTCTATAAATCCATTTTGATCCTATTACTGAATGTTTTTAGGTCTTTCAACTAAGGTCCAAACATTATTTCTTGTAAATTGATTTAGTTCTTCTTGCATAGCTAACATCCAATTATTATCTTTTTCAGCTTCTTCTATAGTTTTAGGTTCAATTTGTGATACAAATGCAAGATGATTACTAATATTTCTCATGTATGATCTAGTTCTTATTCCTTGAGATGGATCGCCTATAATCAATTCCTTAGGATGACTATGAGCATATCTCCAGTCTCTTGGAAGATCTACATCATTATGATCAATATTGACATCATCGTCCTTATGTGAATCATCATCTTTAGCCTCTTGTTCATGATCAGAAGATACTTCAATATTAAGTTTTTCAAGATCTTTTTCAATTATGTTTGTATCTTCCTCATCATCAATCTTTTCAGATCCAGTTGCTAAAGATTCATCAAAAACTACATGAATGGATTCTTCAACTACTAAGGTTTTCTTGTTAAAGATTCTATATGCCTTACTAGTTGTTGAATAACCTAGAAAAATTCCTNGAGGTTAGATCATGTACGCATGCATGGTTTCAAGAAAAAAACTCGTGTGCAGGTAACCCTAATAGCTATCGTGTCTGTATGTTGACGTAGGTCAAGATTGTTTTTCCAAGTAGCTAGAATATCGAAGTTGAGTACCAATTGGAAGAGTAACCTACTGAGGTGAGTGGGTTTTTCATCTAGCAATGAAAAGTTTATCTTGAGCCAGTGTAATTAGATTAATACCTAGTTATGGTATGTTATGTTTAGTAGAGTATTATGTATATTTTAAACCTAAGAAATGAGAATCTAATATATGATATTCTGATGCATGGGTTTTATTACAGAATTTAAAGCATAAGTCTTAAGCACAAAGAAATAAGCATAAGTTTCGATGCATGGATTTTTGATGTAGATATGGCATATTTGCATGATAAAGCTTTACAAATGACATATTTTGATGTATGTATCATACTGAGCATCAGGCAGCTATAGGACTGATCAACCTTTAAGCTGTGCTATAGCATGAGCATTTCATATACTATTGAGTCAGCACCTCCTTGCGATTTGATCGACTATGAACCCTAGGATCAGGGGTGAGTGCACGCTTGACTAGACCCAATGGGGTAGGTGGTAAGCAGACCATGGGGGCATGAATCATAGCTCAGTGGAGCTAGCTACTATATAGCCCAGGAGGCAAAAAGAGTCTCCAAGGTTCTAGGGTTAAGGAACAAAGCACCTTGCCGGATGAACCGCATGGATAAGGGTATATTTATGCGGGGATCCTATTACTAGCCATGCACCCGATGAGAGTACACCTGCATGAGGGCGACTGTAGAGTGATACATCAGAGGATTACACACACAGTCTAGTATTATGAGATTTAAAAGCTTGCATCTGGATTTGAAAAAGGATTGCCGATGGGCCACTTTTGAAAAGCTTGTATCGTGATTTAAAAAGGACCAGTGGGCCAAGTCTTTATCCCAAAAGAAAAGTTTACATGAGATGCCAGTGCATAGGTGAATCCCAGTAGGGATCAGGAAAGTAAATAAAGAAAGTCTGGACTGTAGGTAAAGAGTGTATGTCTTTATGTTGTAATGCATCATGCACGAATCTTTATATTAATGAGTTATTTTTCAAATGAAAAGGTATTTGTAGAGTATTTCAATACTAGTATATTATTTGAAGAATAAGCTACATTTTACTTTATCTGATATCATGTTAAAAATGTACTTTGATTTATACATGCTATATTGTATCAGTATACTGTCGATAGTGTGAATATGATTCTCTATTTCTCATGGTTAGATGGCTATCTAACCACTGGAACTTAGGTCTCACCCCTCTATTATTGATATTTACTTTCAGATCAGTGAGTCTTTCTGCCATGATCAAAGGATAAGCGGGACCGAACCCTTAGCTGATGAAGCTTGCTGGGATGCAAGAGTGTATAGATGATAGCTTTGTATGTTGAAATAGTATCAGGTGACATTTGTATATATGCATATGTGTATGTGTATAGTGAGATTTGGTGATGTATCTTAGACCTTTTTAAAATGAAAGAAAGACTTGTATTTTGGAAGGAATTATGAGTATAATATTAGTATCGGCGATTATGCTATCGATTGTGAATGTGGTCTTATAATGCTTGAGGATATCATGAAAATATATCTGAGCAGGTTGATGGTTAGTATTGATTTGAGTGATATGCATATATAATTGAACTGATAATAAAAAGTTTTAGCAGGTTATGTTTTCGAGTGTCTACCGCTTATAATAATTTATGGGAGTTTTCTAGCTTTTTATGGAGCACTACATAAAGACTAGTAGAACTCTATCCGATTACCACATGTGTGCAGGTGTGCTATCGGTGGCCCCAAAAAGAAGGGGGAGCTGATTGAACCAACTTCTGAAAAATTTAAAATTATCCTTTCTGAAAGATAAGAGGGCAAAAATATCCTTTTCCATATGTGAAGAGATGGCAAAAGTGGCAGGATCATGATTACGAATCCGCAACCCTACCCTCTCACGTCTCGTACCATCCCATCCACATACAACCCATATTTTTTGAATGGGTGTTGTAGGTTTCTAACTAGGGTATACTAATTTTACAATTAGGGTATCGTACTATTTTTTGGCCTATTATATATATTTCATGGATGTCGTAAGTTTATAACTAGGGTATCTTTATTGTAAAATTGAGGTATTGTAATTTTTTCGAGCAATTTCCTTTTTGGATTTGATGTCGTAACGCTTTGCCTCAATGTTTTTCTGTAAGGGTGTCGTAAGTTTGTAATTAGGGTATCTTAATTGTAAAACTAGGTTGTTGTAATTATTTTTTGGATGATTTTCTCCTTGGATAGGATGTCATAATGCTTTACCTCAATGTTTTCTGTAAGGGTGTCGTAAGTTTGTAACTAGAGTATCTTAATTGTAAAACTGGGATATCATAATTCTTTTCCGATCAATTTCCTTCTTGGATGGAATGTCGTAATGCTTTGCCTCAATGTTTTCTTTAAGAGTATCGTAAGTTTATAACTATGGTATCTTAATTGCAAAACTAGGGTGTCATAATTATTTTTCGACTGATTTTCTCCTTAGATGGGATATCATAAATTCATAATGCTTTGCCTCAACATTTTCTGTAAGGATGTCGTAGTTTGTAATAGGATGCCTTAATTGTAAAACCAGAGTGTTGTAATTGTTTTTCGGCCGATTTCCTTTTCGGGTTGGATGTTGTAAAGCGTTGCCTTAATGTTTTATAACTAGGGTGTCATTATTTTATAACAAGGGGTCTAGAAAAAATAAGAGTTGTCCCACAATGAAGAAGGGGAAGAAACAACACCCAATAGAAGAAGAAACAATACCCACGTGTCTTCGGAAGAAAAAGAAGAGGAACCGAGTTATCCTTTCCAAGAAAAATTTCGAAGGACAAAAATATTCTTTGCTATGCATGAAGAGACTGCAGAAGCAGCACTAATGCACGTCACGCTCAAAATAATATCGTATCCCTGCTATCCCATCCTTCGCATCAGGCCATGTAGGATCCATTGGACCAATAAGAAAGGACGGTGCAGCCCACATAGGATTTGCTATGCTGGAAGCGGTGTACAAAGACTTTTCCAAGTTTCACAATCCTATTACTTTAAGATGACCTTTCACTAATAATAGAATTTAAGAGAGCCTATATTTATTATTAAGAATATGATTATTTGATTTACTAAATCAAAAATAAATTAATTTTTATAATGACATATCAAGATTTATATACGAATACTTGTTCACCCCTAAACCCAACAAGAGCATATTAAATCACCCCTTCTCTTTCCAACTCTTTCAAACTAAAATTTTATGATTTTATTGATGTAACTAACTATATTATAATTTTGATGCTAATAATTTTTAAAATTTAGTAGCTTTTGGATGTGGAATATACATTGCTATTAATCATTATAAGAGATTATTTATCAGAATATCAATCATTACCTTGCAATATTTATTTTGGATGTTATTTTTGTTATTTCAAACAAACTAAGCTAGTTTTGGTCAAAATTTTGGACTATGATTGCTATGATCATGTGAATTATTTTTTATCATTTATTACTTTCCATGGTGCAACATAACTAGTATAGTTAAAAAAATATTAAAGGGAGGAAAATTTTTGTTCATTATACTTGGTATCACCACAAAAATTCGGTATTCATTTATTTTAATAAAAAGTAAAATAGTAAATTACAATTAATGTCTGAGCCCAGGTGGTTCAAACCGGGGACCTCTAGTGTGTGAGACTAGTGTGATAACCGACTGCACCACCCAGACGGCTAACAGGTGTACTTAAACTAATTTAACCATGAATCATTGTGCATGCCATCCAATTCAAAACAGAATGAATGTATTGTCCTTATTCATCAACGGTTGTTTTGCTTTTAATTAGACTGTGAAGTGGGGTCATGCTATCCTAATTTAACAGTTTAGATCTAAACACCTACTTTTTTATTAGATCAGGTTAGGTAGTTGAGTATGCATGTACCCCCCCAGAGAAGTCTTCAAATTAAATTATACAAAAACATGCACTACGTGTCCATGCCCAGGTTAGGTTGAAAAAGGATTAGATTTGTTTATCTTACATATATTATTAATTTATTATGAAATAAAATATTATTATTTTTTGATTTGATTGCACTTTCTTTGCATTTAAAACATTCATAATTACTGCACTATTTTTATTAAATATTTTCATTTTTATTTTATCTTAACTTGAAACTACCAACTTTTCATCCAAAAATAATATTGTTTCACTAATTTAGAGAGCCTTCATTTACTCCTCAAAATATTATTAACAATTATAGTGTTTATTTTGTTGCATTATTTTTCACTTTTGTAGCTACACATAAACAATTCAATTTTTTTTATGTTTATTAAATTTTAAGTCTATTTGATGGCATAGTTTTTATTTTTCCTTATCATATCATGAATTTTGCTAGTTTTTTTTTTTTCATCCATCATAGTCTCTTACATAAATATATAAACAAATTAAGTCGATTGTACTATTAGATATAGTGCTCAATTTGGAACTAACCATCTGTTTGAAAATCTTATTGTCAAGTTTCTACAGAATTTTTGTCTATATTTTGAGCACTAGTCCTTACCAAAAAATCTTTAATTTCGATATGCATTAACTTAGTCTTGATGTAATGATGGTCTCACATGAATCTAGAAGCAATTAAAATTAGTGCACCGTTGATATAATGCACAATTTGAAACTCTAAACATCCGAATTGAAATCTAATCGTTCAGCTTCTATGCCTTTTTGTAATTGTTTATATTTTCAACAATATTGGTCCTTAGTTAAAAGCTTTAATTCAAATATTCAGTCAATTAAAAACTTTAATTGATATTGAAATAGCGAGAAATAATCAAAAGACCATTCAAAAAAGTGAGTAATATTAAAACATCAAATTTTCTTGAAGCTTTTACATTGATTGCATTGCAATAAGCTATGCATCGATCGGTTATGAAAAACTTTTGCACACCGGAATATCTTACAAGAAGATGAGGTAAAAGGAAAGGTTGTGTCTATAACAAAGATCATTTGGAAGAATAAGGTTTAAAAAAAAATGTTGTTATGAGTATTATAATAGCCATTATAATAGTTTCAGCCATCAGCATGTGTTATTATATCAGGTAAAAGAGTAATGGCCAATATGTTGTTTATCATATAACTATTCATCATAATATAAGTAGTGGCTGTTACTCAGGTGGCCGTATAACAAGCATATCAATTATTTATATACATATAGCAACAAAATTCATATTGAATAATTTAAACATCTCGTAATAATTGTATTAGAAAAAGCATAGAATGATGTTAATCACGTGGACGTGCATATTGATAGAGTAAACCTTTTAAATATCTTGTTTTATCTCATAATGGATATAAAATTCTAATAATCCTTTCAAGCTAAGATTGTAGCATATTCACATGCTTGTGGCAATATTTTTGCAATATTTCTAGTTGATAACTTATTAATTTGATCTCGATAGCTCAATTCAATCTAAATTCTTTTTACTTTTGCGTCAAAAATGAAATAAATAACTTATATCAACAAGTTTAAGTTGTTGGTTGAGTTTTAAATTAAGACAATGTCTTAAAATTCAACTATACCCTAACAAAGCCTAAGAAAATTCAAAGGCCAACCCAATTATTCACATATGGATCTCATGTGTTGTATAGAAAGAATTGACAATAATAATAATAATAATAATAATTGAGCCACAATTCATTAAACCAATATAACTTCCCCTTAGTCCTAGCATTTTCCTTTTGATTTCATAGTACTTATATTTATAAGATAGAAGCTTGGATGCATCTAGAATGTACTATTCCTATAATATACTAAAATGGTTCAACAAAATATACAACTACAATCTAACACCTGATTTAGTACTTGATTGTGCATAAATATTCTATGAGATACATAGCTGTAAAATAAATTTGAATTTGAATTTAGATCTAATATTCATGCATAAGATTTGATATTAATATACTATATTAATATATATATAAAATATATTTTACAAATAAATTTAACTAACAAGCTAGTTAATTGATTGCTTTCATATTTTGATAAATAGGTATATTAAGAATTTAAAAAATAATGTGCACAACAAGGCAAAGGTTGAAGGTTTAAAATGCAATGCATACTTGGTTGAGGAAGTTTCAACTTTTGCCTCACATTATTTGAGGATCACATCCACACGATGAACCGAAATGTGGCCCGTAACAGTGATGATGTGCGGATGAAGGAGAAGCTATTGATGGGAGGATATAATTTTTAAAAGTGCTGGCCAAACATCTGGAAAACAAAAGATAAGGGATTTGAGCGATGTCGAGTACATTCCAGTCCATAATTACATTTTAATGAACTATCGAGAAGTCGATCCATACATCAAGTATGTATATACTCAGTCTTCTAACATTAAACTTCTATTTGTAAAATCAATAATATAAAGAAATTATTTGCTGACAATAGCTTTAAATTTCTTATTTGTATAGGATGCACTGTGCTAGCCAACGACAGATGTATCCCAACATCAGTGATGTTGCCATCGAACAGAAGTTAGAAATGGAGTTGCATATTGGTTTAATGAATTTGTGAGTGTTGCGATGCGTTTCTTTGGACACTACCTTCTATTTCATGAATTAATTATGAATTCATTATTCATTTACATGTTAATGGTCGATGGTCCACTATCAACAACATTTTAATTAATTGTCTAGCACAATGGCCATGAGGACTGTAAATACCTACTCTGGTTATTTGTGAATGGCTATAAGTTTTAGATTGAAGGATTAGGTTCTTCAAGATGCACACAAAATTGGAGCGTGTGCGTCAAAGGAGAAAGCATTGGAGCAAATATGCTGGATTATTATGGAAAGTTAGTTGAGGTGGTTGAAGTTGAATATCCTGGTTGGCCTATGTAACGTACTGTCTTATTTCATTGCAACTGGTTTGATTCAATAGTAAATGTGGGGACTAGGGTTCACAATGAATATAATTTGGTTGAAGTGAACCATAAACGAAGATTGCAAAATTTGAACCATTTATTTTAGCGTCACAAGCTTAGCAAGCGTATTACTACTGATATCCAAGCTTGTGCAACGACAAGCAAGACTGGTGGGCTGTTTCAAAAATCATGGCACGATCAACTATTGTGCTTGCTGAAAACTCTTTGACTCAATCACCTGATTCCCCTGCATTTCAAGAGGATGAGATGAAAATACATATAATTGAGGATGACACATCTGCTCCTAAAACATCACTTAGAGACCCGACCGATGATATCCAAGAAATTGAGGATGTTAATGTTCCATTGGATGATGACGAAGATGAATTTCAATCATAGTCGGATTCAGCATCGGATGTTGAACCGATTATTGATGACACAAACGAAACTGACTCTGCATAGAGGTTGAGAATTGCAAGATGAATTTATTTGTGCTTTATTTTACATGTACATTCATTATCCAAAATTAGGTAAAAATTAAATCTCTATTATTTTCAGTATAAGGGACCGGGGGAGATCCATTGCTGATAGACTGGGTGGACAGTGCCACAGTATCGACCCATCTGATCCATCGACCTCATCGGTAGGACAGTTCAGATCTGCACCCCCTACACATCCTTCATTGTCTCCACAGGGGATGTCACCTCATCCTGATTCATCTCATGACGCTGCTTCTTCACTAGCACAGACGGTAGAGAGTTCTTCATCCTCAGGCCACTTGTACTAGATGCACATGAGCTGTAAGTACTTAATTTCTTTTACCGTTATGCTAATTTTAATGCTAATTATTTATAAACATGCATTGTTTACCTTTATGTTTTGGTAGCAGTTTTATTGAGCAGCATACAGTATCAAGCCAGATCATCGCTATATTTTATAGGCGCGCTGATCCGACTAGACACGTCTGGCATCACGTTTCTTCGGGCATGAGAGGGTTCTATTTTTCTGAGTTTCAGGTAAACTATCTTTTTTTGACCCTAAATCAGTCATGTGTATAAATAATTCTATTTTATGTATGCAACTAACATTTTATTTTAATGCAGAAGAAGTTTACATGGGACCCTGCCATCCATGACGCCATTAGGTCAGCATGGGATGCCCTAGCTGCACGACAATACTTCGACATGCTTCATCATTGGAGAAAGTCCGATCAGCATCCTATGCATGTGCCGAAGGATATATGGCACTAGTGGCAGCAAGTGTGGCAGTCAGAAGCCTGGCGCAGGAGGTCCTCCACAGCTAGCATAAACCGTCGATTCGAGAAGGGTGGTTCAGGCATAGGTTTCTTCTGCCACACCTCGAGTTCCATTTCCATTCGGGAGCATCGACGTCGTATGGTAAGAAAACATAATTAACCAACTTACTTTTAATTTCATTCAAAAAAAAATTAGTTAATATTTTTTGCCAAAAAATCCCTCGTAAAATTAATTTTTCAAGGGATTTTTTGTGAGAGAATTTTTTATCAAAAAATTTTTACTAAGGACTCATTAATGAAAAATAAATCCCTCAAAAAGTTCCTCACAAAATTAATTTTGATATATTTTTTTTGGGATTTTTTATCATTTTTTACAAAGGACCCATTTATGATAGAAATATTCCTCAAAAATTTCTCACAAAATTATCAAAAATCCCTCACAAAAGTCCTCACAAAAATTTTCGATGGATTTTGCGAGAGAATTTTTTATCAAAAAAATTTACTATGGACTCATTAATGAAAAACAAATCCCTCGAAAAATCCCTCATAAAATATTTTTTGAGAGATTTTCTAAGGGATTTATTTTATCAATTCTTTTTTTACAAAGAACCCATTTATGATAGAAATATCTCTCAAAAAATCCCTTCTAGATTGTTCTTGGCCAACAAATTGGACCTTTAATGCATAAATTAGCTTTATTTTTAAAAAATATATTTATTTTAGAAGTGTTTGTAAAATCTGCATTCATACGTCTGCTCTCCTTTCTTATTTTTATTTTTTTATTATATAATTTTCAAAATTACCCTTTCACTAAACCAAAGTCCACGATACTGTAATTTTTTAATGATATTTATAATATTATAATTTGTAAAGATATTGTATCTATAATATAATATCTTTTTTAAATCATAATATTATATAAATAATAGATATTATATATCTATAATCCCTTTGTAGTCGGAAAGAAAGGCTTAGATTGGTCAAAGTTGAGTTGTACTCGGAGTTGATTATATATCTGTAATAGTATATATACAAAGGTACGGATATATTTGAAAATTATTTAAGCGATAAAGTCGGTTATTAATAGAACAGAGCCGCGACTTCTACGATGGCTGGGATGATGGATTCAGTTTCTGGAAAAAAAGAAGTAGAGGGGAGGAAGAATTGTGACGCTGAAGGCAACCCTGGAAGCAGCACGAGCAATGGAGTAGAGAGGAAGGGTACTCCTGATGCCAGGTTTCCTCCTAGTTGTCATGTCGCCTCTCACGACGACGAGCTTATTCTCCAATATCTAACAAGAAAGCTTGCCAAGCTTCCATTACCTTGCGATGTTTTTCATGACGTCAATCTCTACGACCATAAACCCCAATATCTTGTTGGTAAGCAAGACATATATATATATATTTCTTTGTTCTTGTTGATCATCCAGTTTTGGTTTACGATCTTGTGAGGTATTATTGTTCCGTTTTCTTTTCTTCTTCTTTTTTTTTTTCATGAAAAACGATCTGTTAATTATTTTCTTCTTCTAATGTGTTTGTTTGATCATCGTTTTCGTCATTCCGTTTTCGTCATTACTCGGCCGATACCGTTCCTCGATGTAAGCGGTATGGAAATTACTCGGGCCCGGTCCGCATCCCGTTAGAAAGAAAAACGGAGACGGTCGGTACAGAATTGCCTTCAAACTCATCATTCAAAAAGATTTTTTTTTTTTTTTTTTGGAGGAATAGAGTTAGTTCAAGATGATTCCAAACTTCTTGCCAGAGGAATAGTAAATATGTCGTATTAAAAATAATAAATGAAAATTTAATTAAAAATAAATAAATGAAAAAAATTATCATTCTATCCCTTAATTTAATTTAAAATAAATAAAAAATATATAGTAAAATATGTTTGAATCTTTCTGTTATTTTTTTAAGTTTTTATTAAATTATAAGTTTAATAAAATATGTTTTTTTTTTTTTAACGGGACGGGACTGGTAGAGGCCGCTTCAGGAAGATTCACAGATAAGGCGTGAGTTTAGCAAAGAATCTAAGAACAAGATCTCTAGATGGACACGTATATAGGAAATCTCGGTTCTTAGAAACGAATCTAGGATATAATATATTTTTTTAATAAAAAGACCGTATGCGGTCCCTGATTCAAGACCGTTTCTCGATCTTGACATCTTAGCTATATCTTCAATCATCAGCAATGTCTTGTGGTCAACCAAAGATGGAAGTTATTTGTTCCTATTTCACGTAAAGAGTACTTTTGTTTTCGTTCTTCATTCCATATTGTTCTTTTTTTTTTGTTTGTTCGAAAATATTTCTTATTCAAATTCAAATGAGTTGTTCTATTTCAAGTTGTTTCTTTCCTAAGCATATATCTATTTGATTTTATTGCAGAAAAATATAAAAAGTGGGGTAATAACAGGTGGTATTTCTTCACGCCAAGAGATCGCAAATATCCAAATGGGAATCGACCAAATCGTAGAACACGGGATGGATATGGATATTGGAAAGCCACCGGTGGTGATAAATCCATCGAAAACGAGATGGGCGTCAAAATTGGAGTACGGAAAGCTTTAGTTTTCCATGTAGGGATGCCCGGAAAGGGTGAAAAGACTGAATGGATAATGCATGAATACATCAAACAAGACGCTTCTGATCCTCCTCGTAAGCTGCTTGATGGCACAATGCAGGTCATAACATTAAAAAAAACTTAATAAAATAATGTGATTTTTTTTGTTAACTCACTCGATCTAGTAAAATACTAAACTTTTTTTTTTTTTTCCTCCTATTGCAGTTGGATGAATGTGTTTTGTGCGTGATACGGAGGAAGCGAGGAGCTGCGTCACCACTGCCAGATCTAAGGAAAGACGAACAAAATCTCAAGTTCAACAGATTGGTCCACAGCATGGTGGAGAATTGTCATCAGTCGTCAATTATCACGCCTCTCGCAACATTGGAGAAAGCAGTGGTTGTACCGCCAATCATCAGGTTATTCATAACATTGGAAGTAATACCAATTATCAAGCCACTCCACAGGAATTGTTTGCATTCGGCGGTCAACAAGTTTTTCACGGCCTTGAAAACTTTGATAACCAGAATCTTATTCACGGCATTCTAGAGAAATTGGTACCATGCCAAGATTTTCAAGTCACTGATCAGAACGTTGGTAGCAATCAAGTCATGATTCCACAGGAATCGGTACCACTCAACGACGAAGTCATTCGCAGCAGCATTGGAAGCTATGATACTAGTGCTGAAAGCAGCACGAGCAATGGATCAGTGGAGAGGAAGGGTAGTCCTGATGCCAGGTTTCCTCCTATTTTTCATTTCGACCGTCACGACGACGAGCTTATTCTCTATTATCTAAAGAGAAAGCTTGCCAAGCTTCCATTACCTTACGATGCTTTTCATGACGTCAATCTATACGACCATAAACCCCAAGATCTTGTCGGTACGCATGCAAGACATATTTCTTTGATCTTGTTCCAGTTTTGGTTTACCTTCTTCTTTTCTTTTTTTCCCATGGAAAACAATCTGTTAATTATTATCTTCTAATGTGTTTGTTTGACCATCATGTTTGTCATTACGTTCTACCAATTTATGATCTTGATATCGTTTTTTTTTTTTTAAATATATATATATATATATTCTTGGTTCTGTTGATTACCACCTTCCTTATGACTACATAATACTAAGAGAAATGTAGTAGGTAATGACAGAGATGTCTCATATAATTTTTTTTTTTGTTCTTTGACATGCTATAGTTTTGTCATTATATTGTTGTGTTATTTGCTTTCATTGGCATGTTCTTGATGCATAGTTACCAAGATGATTGCTGTACCTTGCCATGCCTAGTAAAATTAATATGAACTATATATGAAGTACTGCTTATATGTATCTTTTAAATGATGGGCTGGCATTCCTTTTAGGTTTATTGACCTTGAGTTGTATTTTTCTATGGCACCTTACGTGGTTATCAGTTCATTTCATCTGCCATACCCAACCAACCGCATTATCAAGACTTTTGACATCCTTGTAGGCCATAATATTTGCCTCTCATGTACTTCGTAAGGCTAATCATCATGAGAAATGCCCTTGCCAATTTTCAGATGTAATGTCTATATGATTTGTTTTTGTTTGGTTCTTGTGCTATAGTTTGCCATTTTAGTGTCTTTTGGAAATCTTGTTACTAATTATTAACGAAAAGATGGAAACAAAAACTATAGGTTTTATTCATGAAAGGGAAAGGAGGAGGAAGGAAAGAAGTTATTTGTCCCCGTTCCCGTCTCTATTCCTCTTCGTTCCTTGTTCACATAATTAAAGAGTAGTACTTTTGTTTTCGTACTTTATTCCATATTGTTTTGGTTGTTCATCTGTCTTTTTTTTTTTTGGAAAATATTTCTTATTCAAATTCAATCATGGTCATATCGTATCATGGGTTCTATTTCAAGCTGTTTCTTTCCTAAGTATATATCTGTTGGATTTTATTGCAGAAAAATATAAAGCGTGGGTTAATAACAGGTGGTATTTCTTCACGCCAAGAGACCGCAAATATCCAAATGGGAATCGACCAAATCGTAGAACACGGGATGGATATGGATATTGGAAAGCCACCGGTGGTGATAAATCCATCGAAAACGAGAAGGGCGTCAAAATTGGAGTACGGAAAGCTTTAGTTTTTCATGTAGGGAATCCCGGAAAGGGTGAAAAGACTGAATGGATAATGCATGAATACATCAAACAAGACGCTTCTGATCCTCCTCGCAAACCTGATGGCACAATGCAGGTCATAACATTAAAAAAAAAACTTGATAAAATAATGTGATTTTTTGTTAACTCACTCGATCTAGTAAAATACTAAATTTTTTTTTTTTTTTTTCCTCCTATTGCAGTTGGATGAGTGTGTTTTGTGCATTATACGGAGGAATGGAGGAGCTGCCGTACCACGGAAAAGACGAGCCGACAGAAGCCAGGTCACCACTGCCGGATCTAAGAAAAGACGAACAAAATCTCCAGTCCAACATATTCCACAGTTTCAACAGATCCCACAGCATGGTGGAGATTTGTTATCAGTCGTCAATTATCATACCTCTCGCAACATTGGAGAAAGCAGTGGTTGTACCGCCAATTATCAAGCATTGGTACCTAACTATGGTAGAGAATTGGTACCACCCAATCATCAGGTTATTCATAATGATGGTAATACCAATTATCAAGCCACTCCACAGGAATTGTTTGCATTCGGCGGTCAACAAGTTTTTCACGGCCTTGAAAACTTTGATAACCAGAATCTCATCTACAGCATTCCAGAGAAATTGGTACCACGCCAGGATCAAGTCACTGAGAACGTTGGTAGCAATCAAGTCATGATTCCACAGGAACTGGTACCACTCACCGATGAAGTCATTCGCAACAGCATTGGAAGCTATGATACTAGTGCTGCTGATTATCAAAGATTTATTCTACAGGATGGCATAGAATCGGTACCACTCAACGATTACAATGCCTATGATCAAGTCATTCCACACGTTACTGCAGAATTGGCACCACTAATCGATGGTAGTAATGCCAATATGTTTATCGATGGCTCTCCAATTGATCATAACTTCCAGCAGAGCATTTTAAATCCTTGGACAGAAAGTAATTATCATGGGCATCAACACTATCGACCTTGGGGATCTGAAGTCATTATTCCTCTACAACAATCTTCTTTACCAATGGCGCTGCCAGAGATTGAACTTCAGCCCGAAGCAAATAGTTTCCTGGGACAAGAGAATAGAGTTGGTTTTGATGATGAGTATCAGTTTGCAGAGCACCTGCTAGTTAATACCATGAACCAACTTCAGCCCGAAGCAAATAGTTTCCTGGGACAAGAGAATAGAGTTGGTTTTGATGATGAGTATCAGTTTGCAGAGCACCTGCTAGTTAATACTATGAACCAACTTCAGCCCGAAGCAAATAGTTTCCTGGGACAAGAGAATAGAGTTGGTTTTGATGATGAGTATCAGTTTGCATTTGCAGAGCACCTGCCAGTTAATACTATGAATCAACCTTCTTTTGCCTAGCTTTGTTTACATTTTCTTTAAACTCTGGACGAAGTTTGTATTTGAACCGCTTGATATCTCCAAGGAAGAATATTCTCTATTTCTTTTCCTCTTTTTCCTTCCCCTGTTATCAATGATCAGGATTGAACGGCAGGGATTCTAAGAAGATTTCAAGAATTAATATTCTCTGTGCCGGTTTGCTTTTGTCCCCAAACATTCAAGGTTTTGACTGCACTGGTTTTGACTGAATATTATCATGCCCAGATCATGCGAGGCCTACTTGTCTTCTAACATCCACAATATAACATCAACGTAATATCAAGGAAAAGACTGTCTGATCTCAGGCTGATTGTCTTATATATAAACTAAGAATCTTACACCAAAGATTCCAGAGAACTGACATGGTCCTTGAGATACAATTAGTTCTTATGACTTAGATATGCTATTCCAAGATCACTCACTTGGTTTTGCATGATTCAGACATGGAGTCTTATGATGGTTATCCATTTAAAATTTGATGCTTTGTTTACCTTAGCTTGTCTTTTTACTTCCTATTATTTGAAGTGAATATTCATTATGCCTATCGTTGGGGCTTCAAAATATTTGTGATGTTTGAGAATAACTTTTGGAAGATAAGAAGAAGTTAGGGCATTGAAGAAATGGTGGGAACCCACCAAAAGATGCAATGATTGGAAAATAGAAAGTGCGAATAAGTCTGTGACCTGAGTCTTGAAGTCAGGTGTTGGCTTACCTATGGACTACTTGCCTGCAGATTTCAAGGCCAGCACACTGAGCTTCAACTACCAAGGTTGAATATGCTAAAAAAGCAAACATTGTACAAGGTAGATAATCAATGAGTAAGGTGAAGTTCCAAAGTAGCAATCCAGAGAGAAGCCTATATATGGACCAGTTAAGATCAATCCAATACCTGAGAAGCGAACCATAAAGCCACTAGCTGGGGTGGTGATATTGGTCTAACTAGATCAAGTAGGATCATCCATCTGCACACATAATTCAATGTACAAGAAACTGTAATAAATTTTGAAGGTGATGCAATGTAAAAAGGTTCATAAGAACTCCAACATCTCCTATCTCTCCATTCACTCTAACCTAGTTTTCCTGTTACCATTTGAAAACTGTTGATTTTTTTCATTACTAGCATGCAATCCTGTCACATGTTGCATCAGTAGCAGATTGATGGTCATCAATCTTTCTTGCAGTTCCCTCCTTTCCCTTCATCTGGAAAGGTGATGCATAAATAGAGTCCTCTAGGTGAAGCAAAAGGCTAGCTTAGTGGAAGGAAGAAGGGTTGATCTTGTGATAAGATTGAAGCCATCTTATGAAACCTCCAATGGTGTTTAATCTCACTTGGGGATATACTTTGTAGCCGAGACTTTGATCCAAGTCCTAATAACATTGTCCATTTACAACAAAGAAAGAAGAAATCCCTCTTCAGGCCTTGATGAACATCATACATGAAATATTTTTGCAGTTAGGAGTGATTGAGGAAAGTAAAGCGATATGGGCCAGATTGCTAAGGGATGAAAATGCTCCAGATATTGACTACAGAGAAGGAAGAACGGTGGGCTAAAACCTGGAAAATAAGCATGGCCTTTATCTGTATGGCTCTATTCGGAAGTGATGAAGATTGGAGTTGCATCAAAGTGGCCAAAACTACATACGACAGCATATGGTTCCAACTTTAATTTTGAAGCAAAATTTAGGAAGTTAATGATACTGCCAATGGAGGAAAGTGCCATGTGTAAGACTTCTCCCCAGATAAAATGTATAAAATAGATCTTATAGGTTCTAACATCCATTCACTTTAGAAGAGGAATATCACAATGGTGGAGTTTAATCTTTCTAATCAAAGTCAGAGTGGCAAGAGTTAGAAGTTGGTCGTGGAGATCAATAGGTTAGGCATGAGGGAATTGATGAGTACTTCATCTGGCTTGTGCTGATCATACCATCTGATTAAAGGGAATCTTGAGTAGGGGCATTTCAAGGCAAATGCTTCTGATATCGGTTTTAGTTTTTCCCAGACTACAGAGTTGTAATGGCTAGGAGGTCATTATGAATATATCAGTTGTAGAGTCTCAAGTTCAGCTAATTTCACTAATAGAAAGCTAAGGTTTAAAAGACTCACTGGGATTAAAATATGCGTGCTAATAATCCAAGTAGACCGGAGCAGAAGCTATTTCTGGTGGGCGGATATGGGAAGGATGGTTTTGCTATCTGTTGGAAGTTATCAATACCACATTTTGGATATTAATGGATTGCAAAGAAGGGAATCAAAAAGAAGCTGAATTTTAACGAGTGAATTGGAGACAATGAAAGAAGGTGTCACTCAAATTGACTGCTAGTGAGTTCTTGTCAATTCACTTATTTACGCTTCCTCTCCAAATCAATACAATGCTCATCAATAGGATTTGAGATGATATTTTTACCAGCAATATTCCAAGTCCCCTGGCTAAGCTGACCTCAAATCATTCCTTATGGGCTTTTACAAGAATGTCGGAAATTTGGGTCAGTCACTCAGCAAGGGAAAGACGGAAGTCATTTTAGATGGACAAAATGCTTGAACAAGACCTTGCTGGATATATTTCAGAATATTTGCCCTTCATGCATAATAACTGTGATCAAACATGAGGCATTATGGCCTTTGGAGGCCTTTACACATCATATGTGCAACCTATATTGAGCATAAGTTCATTTAACAAACAAGGAGACATCTCAAAGTTTACGGACTAAGTTACATGAATGGTCCCTTGGTAATACTTCTTTGTCCATATAGATCTCTGCCTTGTGAGAAATATTGTTGGTTGGTATCAACTCATTGTTAGTGGAACAAGTATGCTTTTTCCTCCTGTAGTATAACAGGAATAGTAAGAATTTCTATCATGACATTAGAAAAAGAGTCAAGTTTAACATGTAAAGCATGAAAGTTCCTAGAAGCCCAAGATCTTACAAAAACCTGGGTCAATTGCATACACAAAGCAATATTCTGGGGAAAAACATTAGCTTCCATACCTTCTGCTTCTTGAGCCGCTTATTTGTACGAGTCAATCGTCTCACCTCTTCTTCTAACTGGTTTATATAAGCCTGCAATCAATCCCAAAGGAAAACACAAAAGAATCATCATTCCATCAATCCATGAAACACAATATCTTATGTCCATTACAAAAGAAGCTCACTTGCTTCCTTGCTCTGGACCGAGCTGCTGACTCTCGATTTTTTATCATCCTCTTCTGCCTCCTCTCAATATTCTTATCAATGATCTCATCAGGCTGATGCGTCTCTGATGCTGTTTGTGCATCAGATGAAGCAGGTCTCGCCGTGGTCATCGACACCATAGGAAGCCCCATTTGTTGGCTCTCATTGAACCCTGCATTTGATATCGAATTCCCAAATACTGTCAAGCCTGAGCCTACTAGAGCAGCCATATGTTGATGTTGCTGTTGCTGCTGAGCAGCAGCCAATTGGTATTGCAGCCAGTCCTCTTGCTGTGCTGGATCAACCAACAACATAGACTGTGAATCCCCTTCAACCACTCCACACCCCTGGGATCCCATGTCAATGGCACCTGCTCGAACCAGGAAGTCCTCCAGTGTAGTCTCTCCGAATGTTGCAGGACTCGCGGTACTGCCTTGCTCTTCTTGCCGGATAATCTCTCGCCATACTTCATCAACCGTCTTGCGGCTAAGAGCACAACTCAAGTTATAATTTCCAGGCATAACTTGCGCAATGCTGGTCGACGTCAATGATGAAGATGGAGCTTGAATCTGTTGCTCTACTGCCATGACTGAATTTAATAACTCATCCAAGTTCATAGCATTCAATGGCTTACCAAATTCTGAAAGGTGGCTTTGAACCTCATTAAGAGTGAGGTTGTACACTGAACCTTGTCCGAACAAAGTGAAAGTGGGGGGAAACTGAGGTCCTTGACCTCTATTTGGGGAAACCATGGTTCTAAGTCCCATTCACAACTTAAACTTTAGTATCTGAAAGTCAAATTTCCTGAATTCAGTTCAACTTTACAGGATCTGATTCTTTCTAACATATATAATTCTTGATTCAACTCAGATTACAAATCCAATTGTTCAATGGAACTTCCACATCTATATATGTCAACAACAACAAGAAGATGGCAAGAAGCTTAGTTCACATTAACATGAATATATACTGCCCAATCTTTCATCAAAGTTGAACGCAAGAAACAAAATCAAACATAAATCTATTGAAGCCAATTATAAAAATCACATAAGAGTCCCAGAATTTCAGTTGGCCGGATATGAGAATTAGGAAATGGAGACTATATTTCTGACATCGCTAAAAAAAAAAGCCAAAATAAGTAAAAAAAAATAACAAATACAACCAAAAAAAGGTTCAAAAGCAGAGAAGCATGAGAAGTACAAGATCAAATATGAATTGCAGATATTCCATCTGAATAAAAATCGACATTTTAATAGGCAATACAAGGACCAAGGAATCACATTTACGAACTAAAGCAAAATTAAAAAAAAGGGCACAGAAATTCATGAAGCATGAGAATGGAATTCTTCATTGAATATGAACTGAAAAACACAATGGAATTCTTCATTGAATATGAACTAAAAAACACACACTTGCATGATCAACACTGTGACTGACCTCCAAAGCATGCCACAACAAGACAACGTGGAGGAGAGAAAGAAGAGAGATTGCGAATGAATGTGGCGATCTGATCAGAAAAAAAGTAGAGGAAGAGGGGATTATATAATAAGGAGAGAATGCTGAAGAAGAAAAATAAGAGGAGAGAGATGAGGACCGTTCCGCTTCCAATCAGTAGGAACCGGAGCTGTCGTTGAGATTTTTTAGTATACTCCCCTGCGATCTCTTGTAAGTGCAATTTTTCAGCGCGTCGGCAGTTTAAGTGTCTCAGTACCCAGTCCTTTGCGTGGGTGGGCTCACATGTCACCGCCCAGCCCAGGCGGGGGACGCGCGGCCCAGAGCGGGCATGTTCAGGCTGGCCGCCAGCCTGCAGCAATCATGGACGCAATCATGGACGAATTTCAAGTATCCAATGGCCAAGAAGGTGGCATACATTGGAGAAACTCTTAGAGGTGCTTGAAGCGGTGATTCCACATGGTTTTAATATGCAAAGTAAGGCGGTGGCTAACCTATAAAAGAAAGGTAGCGGGTCTTCATAGAAGGCAATTTCAGTGAGCACCTAGCATGCAATCTTGATCATACGGTTTGACCTGCAAAGATAAAAGTGGTGCAGAAGTCTAGGCCAGGCGGACTTAGACGCGGACGAGACTAGGCCAGTACGCACAAGAGATGCACGAGTGCGAGGCGCCAAGGTCAGTTTCATGTTTTTAAGTAAGGTTGGGATGGGCACTTTGAGTGATCTTTATAAGGGACAAAAAGCAGCCTACGGGCAACCTCATTGTATTCAAAGTTACTTAGTGGAAAGTTCTTTGGTTGGAAAGGCTTTGCTTCCCGTATATCTTGTGTTTGACTTGGTTTGAGGTTTTTATTTCATTGTTGGGGGGGGGTCTAGGACCTAGTAGCTATAGGGAGCGCTTGCACGTGCCGATTGAAAGCCCGGTGACAATTGGTATCAGAGCCCTGTTGAAGCAAGTTCCAAGCCTGATAACTACTGATCGTGTGATCCGTTTGGAGGGGATGGGAGATCCAAGAGATGGATCAACCATGAATTTGGTAGCTATATGCATGGAGCTGAGCATGCAGTTGACCGAGTTGCAGACTTCATACAATCAGTTGATGGAAATGCACGAGGAGCTGATTTGTGACCTCGAACATCAAAATCTTCAACAGCAACGATCAGATTTGGCCATGGAGATAGATTGGAGCTTCGGATCCATGCTTTGGAGGAGGAGTTGATCTGACAAAAGCAGGAGGAGCGGAGTTCAGTTAACATGGTCGGCGCTCTAGCAAAGGAAGCGAAGGTTCGGGGGCCTAAGGCCTTCGGCGGAGTCAAGAGCGCGACGAAGGTTGAGAACTTTATATGGGATATGGAAGTCTACTTCAATGTGGTGAAGATCTTAGCAGCCAATCAGGTGGATCAAGCCTCGACGTATTTGGAGGGTAACGCCAAACTCTGATGGAGAACCAGGATGGCTGAGGATGACCGTGCAAGGTGTCCTAGGATTGAGGTATGGGAGATCTTCAAGAGGGAGCCGAAGGGTCAGTTCCTGCCGAGCAACGCAGGTTGGCTTACTCAGGAGAATCTACGGAAGCTGCGGCAGACAGGGAGTATCCGGGAGTACGTGGCGCAGTTCAGCACGCTACTTCTAGAGGTGTCCAACATGTCGAAGGAAGATAAACTCTTTAACTTCCTCGTGGGCCTACAGGGGTGGGAACAAGCTGAGCTTCACAGGAAGAAGGTGAGGGATATTCCTTCAGCCTTCGCAGCAGCAGAGGCGTTGGTGGACTTTTGCAGCAGTACGACTTCGGGTAGCGGTGGCCATGGCAAGGACAAGCGCAAGAGTGCGTCACCACTGCAGGATCGAGTAGGCAAGAAAGAGGACATGTTAGCACATGCAGCAGCAAAACCGAAGGCACGAGCAAATTTCAGCGGATGCTTCATATGCGGAGGACCGCATCTAGCACGGGAGTGTCCAAGAAAAATGACGACAGTAGCCGCCATTGCTAACCAAGAAGATAAGGCATCTGAGAGTTCAGAGGAAGGGACAATAGTAAGGTTATCCCTACTAATAGCAATCAGAACCTTGACCACGATGGAGCAGAGCCAAGGTTTGATGCACATAAGGGCTCGGGTCAACGGAAGGACAGTGCGGGCCTTGGTTGACACCGGCGCGACGCACAGTTTCGTGAGCCAAGGAGAGGCGCACATATTGGGTCTAGGAGTGCTTTCCAAGCCTTGTTAGGTGAAGCTTGTAAACTTCGAGGAGATGGAGTCTTTGGGTCAAGCAGAGGTCACATTGGAGGTGGGCTCATGGCGAGGGCACTGCAGCATGAAGGTTCTACCACTCAACAATCTCGACATGGTGTTGGGCATGGATTTCTTCATCAACACCAAGGCCGAGGTTATGCCTCATCGTGAAGGCATCCTGATCCGAAGATGTAGATGTCCTTGTTTCATGCCAGCGGAGGGGCGAGGCAAGACGGTGAAGGGCTGGGGGAGTGCCCCACCACCAGACTTGAGGTTGCACGACGATCTCGAGCCTAGGCAGCGTTGCACGCAGGCATTGGGGCGGTGCATGCGCATCAGGCTTAAGCATGTCAGCCTGCAGCAGGAAGGCAGTAGGTGAGATGGCTCGGCGAGAGTGGCTATCCAACCGGGGAGGCATCAGTGGGTGTACGTGGCAGGTGGCCGTGTTAGGACCCAGAAGACTTTGGCCAGGAGGGCCAAGGTGTGCGGCGACGAGGTGCGCCAGGAAGGCACACGGTGCGGTAGTATCGAGCTCTATCATGGCTCGACAAGGGCATCGAGACTTCAGCGGAGGGGGGATTGTCACCGCCCGCCCAGGCGGGGGATGCGCGTGCATGGCCCAGCGCGGGCATGCATCCAAGCTGGCCGCCAGCTTGGCAGCAGCCATGGATGGATTTGCCCACCGTATTTCCTCTTGGAGTTCTCTTTGAGGCAGTGCATTAGGCCCATCTTAGCCATCCATCAAGCATCTAATGGCCAAGAAGGTGGCACACATTGAAGGACTCTTAGGCGGTGCTTGAGGCAGTGATTCCACACAGTTTTGACACGCAAAGTAAGGCGGTGGCTAACCTATAAAAGAAAGGCAGCGGGTCTTCATAGGAGGCAATTTCAGCGAGCACCTAGCATGCAATTTTGATCATACAGTTTGACCCACAAAGATCAAAGCGGTGCAGAAGTCTAGGCCAAGCGGGCTTGGACACGGATGAGACTAGGCTGGTACGCATAGGAGGTGCACGGGTGTAAGGCGCCAAGGTCAGTTTCGTATTTTTAAGTGAGGTTGGGGTGGGCACTTTGAGTGATCTTTGTAAGGGACAGAGAGCAGAGTATTTGGCCTATGGGCAACCTCATTGTATCCAAAGTTACTTAGTGAAAAGTTCTTTGGTTGGGAAGGCTTTGCTTCCTGTATATCTTGTGTTTGACTTGGTTTAGAGTTTTTATTTCATTGTTGGGAGGTTCTAGGTTGGTTAGGAAAGGGATCTTCTAACATCATCACCGGTAAACGCAAGGACCTAGTGGCCATAGGAAACGCTTGCATGTGCCGATTGATAGCCCGATTATGCACACTTATTTTGGTGCATGGAATGCCAAAAAACCGAGCAATGCCGCCTCTCGCTTAGGCATGCAACACTCCAATAAGGTTAGACGCTGCAAAGCTGCCATCTGAATTGTTCGAGGCCGCTTCGTCATTCATCTAAGAGATTTGAGCTGAGATTCCATCTTCATAGAGTTTGCTTAGGCCCCTCCTGGTCCATGCGACTTGCCCACTTCCATCGACGAAAAAAAAAAAGAGGAAAGGTCTTGGTACACCATCCCGTTGCAGCATGACCTATATCGAGCATAGTGATTTATCTGCGCGTATGGGCTAATGCTATAGGACCCAATGTTGGTCTTATATCGCTAATGCATAGATCCATGCATGGACGAATCACCGCATTCGATTATTCTTTTTTACGTTGGTCATGCATGATTAGGATTTAGCTTTACATTTAGTTTATAATAACAAAGAAAAGGTTGGAATGGAAATCAGAATGGAAGATAGGTAATAAAAGTTACAGTTCAGATTATATTATTTAGGTGCAAATTGAAACGGAATATTAACCGTGCATTAGGATGTAACCAATTTTATCTTATTAATTTTGTTTATATTTTTTTACTTTAATTTTTTTATTCATATATGGTACTTTTCTTTGTTTATTTTGTCTTACAATTTTTTTTTACCATTTGTTTTCTATCTTTTATTAATTAATTTTTTGAGATAGCTATTATTATTTTAGTTTTAATTTTATTTATTGATTTTTTTTGTATTTTTATTTTTTTTTCATTCATATTTTTGATTTTTATATATATATATATGTGTGTGTATGCGCGCGCGTGCGCGCGCGCATATTATATTCTTTATGTATCTATAATTTATGTTTATCTAATATATCTTTATTTTCTATGTAATATGATTTATATTTAGATTTGTATATTCATTTCAGATGCATTGCACTATGCTTGTTTGCTAGTATAATAAATAGTATACTTTTATGCAACAATTCATGAAATACTATAGAATATGTTGCTTGATATTTTATTATTTTCTAGTAAACTAACTTTTTAATGAAATGGCGACACTTACTTATACCATAATAATTAATTTATTCTACTACAAAAGTTATTATGTTATTTTTAAAGATATTTTTCATTTTCATTCTCGCGGAATGACATTCCTCCTCCCATTTAACACTGTTCTTTCAGCTAAAGATATGATGCTTTTTTTTAAAGAAAAATCGATTTCATTGATTATTCCATATCAAACATTAGAATAGGATCAAATTTGAAAATTTTCTTTTCATACCAACACTTCAGTTATCAAATATAATGTAACTTAGGAATGCTAATGGAAAGTAAATTTTTAATTAAGCCAGTTGTTAGACATTGGTTAACGGAAATGAGTCACATTATATTGAAAAAGTAACTGTTTGATGTTATATTACTTATGCTAGAGATTGACGAGTGCAATGCTCTGCGGGCCACGATCTCGAAAAGTGAACGGCTATGATCCATGGATCAACCTCGCGTTACCGACTGAACGAACGGCCGAACACTCGCCGCCATAAAGCATCTGGAGGCTAGGGTTGTATCTTCCCCCTCGCTTTCCCTGCCGCTCTTCCGGTTGCGAGAAGGTTTATCCGATCCGATCCGATCCGCTCCATCTCCACCGTTTTCTCTCCCCTTCCACGAGATGGTGAGCTCCTACTTCCATATTATTTGGTATGCAAGCCCCTTTGGTGATTTGCTTGCTGGAATTTATTATGGGGCAATCAATATTGGTAGGTTCTTCCGAACGACATCGATCTTCTGAACCCTCCGGCGGAGCTTGAGAAGAGGAGGCACAAGCTCAAGCGCCTAGTCCAATCCCCCAACTCCTTCTTTATGGTAATTAGAAAAAAACCCTTTACTCTCTTCTTGCATTTATTTCCCTTCAAAAATCTTGT
>UESW01001848.1:315271-342899 GCA_900491605.1 Calamus simplicifolius
AACCTCATCACAACCTGCAATCCATCGCAATTGCATCGCTAAATAGTGACGCATAACGACGCCAAAAATTGTGTCACTAATTTGCGACTAAATTGTAGTCATCGCAATTTAGCGACGCATTAGTAACGCAAAGTTGCATTATAATTTTGTGACTAATTGCATCGCAAAATTGCGATAAAATATTGCGTCGCAAAATTGCGACGCTAAGCCAGGCGCCGTAATTTTGCGACGCCAAGTAAGGCATCATAATTTTACAACGCTAGGTGTCGCAAAATTGCGACGCCAAGTTTGTGTCGCAAAATTGCGACGCCTAGCTTGGCATCGCAATTGCGTTGCAAAATTTAATTAAATTTTTTAAAAAATAATTATAACGAAAAACTTTCGTCGCAATAGCATCGCTAATTAAATTTTTTAATAAAATTTAAATATTATAAATTAAACCTGCTAATACAATTTTATTACATTTAAATATTGATCGAAACATTCATCACTAATTTTTTCAAAAATATATAAAAAATTAATATATTAATATATTAAAGTTTTCTTATACAAAATATAAGAAGTAAAGAAAAAAAAAGTACATCAAGAATATGCACTATCACGATCACGTGAAGGCTCTGAAGGCTAGAATGAACCCTGCGATATGAGGCGAACCAAATCTTGCATCTGACGCATCTATGCTCTCATGTCTACAAGCTCCTGTTGAAGGCCTCCCATGCACTGGTCGACTCCTGCTGAAGCTCTCCCGTGTGCTACTCGAACTCCTACCGAACCTCTTGCGGAACCTCCTCTGTAATATATCTCCGAATGTCGTCTAAATGCTCAGCAGGAATATCACAAGTATAGTACGAACTGGAGCCCTGATGGAAAAAATATCTAGAAGCTTTAGTGCCCAGACCATAGACCCTACGGTCTCGCGACTGGGCACCAACAGCTTCCAAAAACACACGTCGACTCTCCTGTGGTGAGAGTTTAATGGGCGGCCCCCTATTAGTAGAGTCGACCTATGATGCCTGGGACTGAAGCTCCTCGACTCGTGCCTTTGAATTATAAAATCAATAATAAATGAATCAATATATGAACCTAAATAAAATTTTAAAAATTAAACAGATACAATATAAAGCTAATTTCTTACCCCAACCTTCCGTAATCGTGCATCGACCCAGAAACCGTCCTTTCTGGTATGTGTCACCCTGAATAGATGAAACTTATCAGGATCTATGCCCTTCTTCTCAGACTACAAAAGCAGAAGAAATAATATGAATGTAAGTATTTGTAAATGACTAAATTAGTAATTAAATTATTTATGTTTTCTTATCATACGACGTATGTGCTCCTGAATCGAAATGAATCCCGCAGTGTGGCAGAATAGACCCATGCCACGATCACCCTTCTCGGATCGACAGTTCGTGCTGACTGATGCGGACCTCCTATGCCAGGCCTCAGACTGCCACACCTCTTATCAGGCGTGCCAAATACCCTTCGTCATATGCATAGGATGCTCACCCAATCTCTAACGATAAAGCATGTCGGAGTATCGGCATGCCGCAAGAGCATTCCATGCTGCCCTAATAGCATCATGGATGGCAGGGTCCCATGTAAACTTTTTTTTGCATTGAAATAAACAGTTAGTTCCAGAATATATTAAGATCAAGAAATTTTATATCAGTGATAAATTGTATTTAATAAGTTTACTTGAAACTTAAAAAATAAAACTCCCTTGTGACCGCAGATGCATGGTGCCAATCATAGCCACTGGGATCAGCACGCCTCTAAAATATGGAGCTAATCGGCTTGATATAGTATCCTACTCAATAAAGCTGTTAAAAAAATGCATGTTTATAAGTAATTGACTTAAAAACATAAACATATATTTACAATTAGTATATACTTACAGCTCATCAGCATCCAGTCGAAGTATGGTGCGCCGGCGAAGGAAGAACTCTTAGAGATCTGTGTCGATCGGCTATCACCGCCAATGGTTGGAGAGATCAGAGGCTATGTGATGTCTGAAGATCTGAACTCCGTCTGTCGGCGGTAGATCTACCTCGGCCCGTCATACTAAAATATTAAAGATTCATGCAATATAATTACGAATAATGATTGAATATGCAAAAATTTAACACTTATAAAAATAAATTAAAATTGAATAAACCTTTATGTTTTATCAGTGTCAGTTATTTCGTGAAATGTTGGTTCAACATCCGATGCAGACTATGATTCAGTTTATTATCATCGGAAGGAAACCGAACATTTGCATTAATTATTTTATAAGTAATAACATCGATTTTGATTAAGTTTATATATATAATATAATTACTAATTAAGTTAAATCAATTTATATATAAATCAATGCCATTGGACAATCTAATATAATTGATTTAATTCTAAGCATCCCAAGGTTTTGCAAAAATAGAAATAAATTGAAAGACATTCAATGAGTCTAAGCTGAGTAAGAATACCCAACATAATTTAAAGTTTAGTAGATAATATATTCATTTACAATATGATCTATAATCATAAATACATGGCATATAACATCATGTATATCAGTATAGTAACAATAAAAAAGACTAACATATCCGACATAATTCAGGAGTTTAGTAGATAATTTGCTCTTTGTTACAAATTTTTTATTGAACATAAAAAAATCTTGCCACTAAAAAAATATATTATCTTTTCCAAATAATCTTGACTTATCATAAATTCAATTATTTATTTTTATAATAATAAAATTAAATAACAACACAAATTAATTTATTACAAGTTATTCTTGTCACAAAAGAGTACAATTTTTTTCTATTAACTAATTTTAAAACTTCAATAATCTTACTAACAATAAAAAATTAATTTCTAAGAAAATTAACATAATTCATGGTGACTTCTAAAATTTCACATTAGGGAAAGAAAAATAAGAAGTGAGACGTTCCACTTGGTTATTTTCTTCTGTATACTTTTAATTTTATATTAGACTAAAATAAATTTTTAGCTTCGGAATGCAACTCAAAATTTATTTTGATCCTTACAGTTTAGTCTATTATATTTTAAGAAGGTTACATCCTAATATTCTATTATATAAAATTAATTAAAATTGAAAGAATAGTTAATGCATCATGTTGATACAAATGCATAGACTAATTAATAAAAGACACATCAATTATTTTATTATTAATTAATCTATGTAATAAGACATTATGTATGCAACATTCTAAGATGCAAGAGAGCAAAGTATGACAACAGAAAATTTAACTGTCGACATAAATTTTGAGTAAAAGTTTGGAGACCAAACGTTTATCCCACGGCAATTAGCAAGCACGGAGCAACAGCTACCGGCCAGTGTCCTCAGTAGCAATACCACCGCAGCTCAACAATGATAAAGAAATCGCCTACATTTTAGTAACAAATTGATGCATTTGAATTAAATAATTTTAATATTATATAATGGTAATTTTATGTATTAATTATTATACTTTATAATAATTATTATATAATAATCATTTTATATACTAATATATTATAATCTATTACTATGGTATATTATATATATTATAAATTATGCTATAATAATTATATATATATTTGTATATTTTTAATATGTTATTAATAGGATTCATAAATTATTTTTGATTCCAATTCTAACTATGATACCAAACTAAACAAACCCTTAAAATAGTAGATGCAATAAATTTTTACTTTCACTTTCTCTCTAAAATTTGAAAGTTTCTTTTATAAATAAAAATTAAATAAGAGAATCAAACTTTTTTTACATTAGAATTTTTTACTTTAAAATAAAAAAAGTGATATCAAATGGAGCCTACAATTAAATTTTATAAATGGGGATTAGGGCTGGCAGAGTGGGGGCGGGGGGAAGGTTTTATAAATGGGGATTAGCGATGCCACTATGGCACCGCTAATTTGGCGGGATTAGGCATGAATTTAGCGATGCATATTCTATGCATCGCTAAATAGCGATGCATAAACTACGTCGCTATATAACGACGCAACTATGCGTCGTCGCTAAATATTAATATTATATAATGGTAATTTTATGTATTAATTATTATAGTTTATAATAATATATATAATAATCATTTTATATACTAATATATTATAATCTATTACTATGGTATATTCATATATATTATAAATTATGTTATAATAATTATATATATTTTTGTATATTTTAATATGTTATTAGTAGGATTCATAAATTATTTTTGATTCCAATTCTAACTATGATACCAAACTAAACAAACCCTTAAAATAGTAGATGCAATAAATTTTTACTTTCACTTTTTCTCTAAAATTTGAAAGTTTCTTTTATAAATAAAAATTAAATAAGAGAATCAAACTTTTTTACATTAGAATTTTTAACTTTAAAATAAAGAAAGTGATATCAAATGGAGCCTACAATTAGATTTTTAAAAAAATAGAAGAAGCCTATAGGCATGTGGGTTATGATGACGACGGTCTTGAACGTCGAGAGAAGAGAGCTGCTTAATCCACGGTCCTATGCCTGATCGGATGGCCTGCAAAAAGTCTCAAGACCGGAGGGGTGCTCCGGTGGGGACCCTCCGACGCTCAAATCAGTAACCGGGGACACAGCCGAGGGAGAGCTCAAATGAGCTCAAGAGAGAAAAAATGAGTCCTCAGAAAGAGGGGAGTCCATTTCTGAGTGTCAGGGTAGCAGCATATGAGTTTGCGTACCTTGTTCATGAGTGAACTTACCCTTTTATAGGGCATTGACACCTGCACAACCACGTGGAGTTCCGTAAGAAAGGAATACCGCAGGATTTATGGGGTTGTGTGAACTTGGGCTGGTTGGTGGTCCTGTCCCATCGAGAGGGGAAAATGACGGTTGGTGAGCTACGTCCCATAAGTCAGTGGGACTGACAGGTAGTTAGGTCCAGTCCCATCAGCGGTGTGACCTATGGGTAGTTGGGCCTGGGGATGCCAGGCGGCGCGGGTCAGAAGGACGGCGGCGCGAACAGTCAAGACTGTTCTACGGCCGACCTGAGATAGCCTTGACCCTCCGGAGGGCGCCGAGGCCGAGCAGGGCTGACTCGGCCGACCTAAAGATGCCAGGACGGGGCCGACCAGGGAAGGTTGGGGCCGACTTGGCCGACTCGGAGATGCCGGGGCCGAGCAGGGAAGGTCGGGGCCGACTTGGCCGACTCAGAGATGCCGAGGCCAAGCGGGGCCGACCAGGAAGGTTGGGACCGACTTGGCCGACTCGGAGATGCTGGGGCCGAGCGGGGTCGATCAGGGAAGGTCAAGGCCGACTTGGAGATGCTGGGGTCGAGTGGGACCGACCAGGGAAGGTCGGGGCCGACTTGGCCGACTTAGAGATGCTGGGACCGAGCGGGGCCGACCAGGGAAGGTTGGGGCCGACTTGGAGATGCTGGGGCCGAGCGGGGCCGACCAGGGAAGGTCGGGGCCGACTTGGCCGACTTGGAGATGCTGGGGCCGAACGGGGCCGACCAGGGAAGGTCGGGGCCGACTTGGCCGACTTGGAGATGCTGGGGCCAAGTGGGGCCGACCAGGGAAGGTCGGGGCCGACTTGGCTGACCCGAAGATGCTGGGGCCGAGCGGGGCCGACCAGGGAAGGTCGGGGCCGACTTGGCCGACTTTGAGATGCTGGGGCCAAGCAGGGCCAACCAGGGAAGGTTGAGGCCGACTTGGCCGACCCGTAGATGCTGGGGCCGATCGAGGCCGACCAGGGAAGGTTGGGGCCGACTTGGCCAACTCAAAGATGCCAGGGCCGAGCAGGGCCGACCAGGGAAGGTCGGGGCCGACTTGGCCGACTTGGAGATACTGGGGCCGAGCGGGGCCGACCAGGGAAGGTCGGGGCTGACTTGGTCGACTTGGAATATCGGAGCCGAGCGGGGCCGACCAGGGAAGGTCGGAGCCGACTTGGCCGACTTGGGGATGATGGGGCCGAGCGGGGCCGACCAGGGAAGGTCGGGGCTGAATTGGCCGACTTAGATATGCTGAGGCGAGGCTGCCTTAAGATTTGGATTTTGCCATAATTGCCCTTGTGGCTTCGTCAGCCACATCAGATGCCCCCCTCCCCTGAGCGCGAAGGGCCACGCACCCGCTGCCCTTTGGGCGAGAGGGGTACGAAAATTTAAAAAATGATTGCTCTTTAGTGTGCTTTTAATAACTTGGTGAGCTGGCGCATCGTCCCGAAGCAGTGTCGCTTCGAAAATCTTCCACAATCATACGATAGGTGGGAGCTGACATTAGCACTGGACGCCTCGAAGAGGAAGCCTATTGGGGGAATGGAAAAAGGTAAAGGTTATCATTGCTTCTCCATTTTCTATGCCCCGCGATTGGTCGGGGATCACGCTCCTTGGGATGAATCGAGGCGGCACGTCTCGGGCGCAGGTGAGATTTCCGACGGATAGCTCATGGCGCAATAGGAGAGTGCCACGTGGCGAGGCCTCGATTATCGTCGTTCGGAGATGGGGGTATAAAAGCGCCCCAAGGGCCTAAGGAAAGCTTTTACATTGCCATTGTTTTCTTCCAGCTTTCCTTCTCCTGAGTTCTTCTGTGACTTGAGCCCTTTTGTCTTCAAATTTCCTTTGATTTCCAGGTTAGTTTCATCTTTCATTTTCACCCATGGACCATCGTGCCATTAGGGAGGGTAAGAGGCCTGTAGTTGAATCTTCCCATTCCGATAGTGAAGATCAAACCTCCTGAGCCCGTCAGGTTCCTCATCCGGTGGGCGAAATCATCAGCCGCAATCGACCAACGGTGACCGGGCCTCCGTCCACCCCAGCCTCCCCTATTAAGGCAATTCATGTGTCCTTCCACCGCCTGGGATAAACTCCAGCAGTGAGTTATGATCCAACAAGTCCGTCTAGAGTGGCCTCAATCGTGACCCCGAAGATGTAGAGGCCATTAGGGCTAAGTACATGGTCCCCAGCTTCATCCGCTTGTCCATGCCGGGGCCCGAAGATAAAGTGACCTCCACCTACCCTGGTCGGGTTGCTCTATACGAGGAGTTCTTCTGGTTTGGACTGCGCCTTCCTTTCCACCCTTTTTTCTGAACCTTTTAGATAGGTATAGATTAGCGCCGGCGTAGTTGACTCCGAATTTGATTCAGATCATCTGCGCCTTTGTCATTCTTTGCTACTTTCCAGAGGCCCGGTCAGGGTTGTCACTGTTACGAGCTTTCTACAAGCTCCGCCGCCAAGGTGAGGGGGCCTGGTGGGCTTTTACCGCCAAGCAGGGTAGGGTCTTCCCCTTAGATCTCCCGTCCAAAATTAGGGGATGGAAACCCCGCTTCCTTATTGCCCATGTCGAGGGGGTGAGGACCGATTGGATGGAGCCGGACACCAGCTCCAATGATAATGCCACCATGGGGGAGAGAGATAGGGAACTCTTCACCCAATTGTCCAACTGCCAAATCCCTGGTTACAAGGAACTCCTATCCGAGGAGAACTTGGTAGAAGCCGAGTTGGCCTCGGCGGTTAGTGAGCATGACGTTTGATTCCTTCTGTCTCGACCAGAAAACTGCCATACACTATCGCTAACGCTTCTCATTTTTGGATGCAGCGATGAAGTTTTCCGCCGGTGCGTTTGAAGCCGCCTTGAAACAAAAGAGGCCAACGATTGAGGAAGCATCAAGGCCGACGAAGAAGGCTCGAAGAGGGGAGCGGGCCGGGCCGACCCAAGCCGCTGGAGTCCCCAAGGCTCCAATGCCCGCGGAGAAGCCAGCCGAGGAAGTGCTGGTTGGAGGAGTGGTCCCGGGGCTGGCCGGGACCGAAGTAGAAGAAGGAGAGATCCCGGTCACTACTGAAGCAGCCGTGGTGATCGTGGATCTTGAAAGGAAGCCCCTGCCACCGCTGATGTGCCCAAGGCAGGGCAGGTGACAGTTGTTGTCAGCCCTCCGGCTGCCGCTGAGCCAAAGACGGAGAGGGCTCCCCAACTACCGGAGAGAGGGAGCCAGTTGCCAAAAAATCCAATGTTGGGGCAGAGGTGACCAGGGAGCAGAGGGATGGGCCGGAGAGCTCATCCCAACGGTTAGTGCGCCACCCGACTCGTCCTTAGGTTGAGGGTCCGCAGGAGGGGCCGATGCAGCTGGCACCTAGCCTCAACTCAATGACGGACGCCGGGGAAGCCGCCCGTCTTCTATCGAGAGTTCAGACTGCCGAGTCCAAGGAGGAGACGCGGGGATTGAGTCACTCCGCGCTTCTAGATATGGTGATGGTTGTCGTTGTCCAGGTAATCTTTTGAGTTCTCTCTATTTTCGGACGTGCCTTTTGATGCTCCAATCTTTTATGGTTAGCATGTTCCCCTTGCCGCAGATGGCCAACGGTGCAATCGGCCTTCGTGAGGCGATGGCCCACTCTTCGGACGTGCTCACAAAGGCCATGGCGCGGGCCGATAGGTACAAGAAGGAGAGCATGGTGCAGTCCTAGAGCCTTGCTCGACTTCATCAGGAGGCCAAGGCCCGGGAGGAGAACCTGGGCGGCCGAATAAGGGAGGCGGAATGCTAGGCCGAAGCTGAGAGTTGCCGGGCATCCACAGTCGAGGTCAAATTGGAGCTGGTCTCGGATCGGCTGAAGGCCGCCATGGCATAGAATGAAGAGCTGGTCCGCCAGCTTCAATGCACCGAGGAGGAGGCCAGGGCGGCGCGAAATGAGGCTCGGGCTGCTGCGAAGAGAGCAGCTGCCGCGGAGAAGGCGGCGGTCGAGGCGGGCCACGAGAAGGCTGGGGCTATGGCCTACGCAGACGAGGCCAATGCATGAGCCGAAGAAGCCGAGGGCCGAGCCAGGGAGGCCGGGGCGCAAGCCCAGGAGGCCAAGGCAGGGCACAACGAGCTGAGGCCGAGGCGGGGTAGGCCGTCTGCAACTATAAGGCCTCGCCGGAGTTCACAAAGGAAGTCCTTGAGGCCAGCCTCGATGCTTACATCAAGGGCTTCGAGATGTACAAGGTCAAAGTGTCCGCGACCCTCAAGATCGACAACTCTGAGCTTGAGGAAATCCAGCCCGGGGAGTCCGACGAGGGGCCAGCGGAGGAGGAGGATGAGGAGAAGCCTGGTCCGGGAGAACCCTGAGGGCCTGTCGTCTGTTTTTCTTTTTCCTTCATTCTTGTAATCGGCCTCAGGTCGAATTTTGTACTTCATTTCCATTGTTAATGAAGAAGAGCTTTTTGCAAAAATGCCTTTGTCTTTTGCCTCGTCTGTTCCCTCTTTCCTTTGGGAAGAATACTTTATTGTGCGACTAACGATAAGATGGACCCCGTACCTATTGGTGAGAGGGGACCTTTCTTTTGGGATATTCCCTAACTCTGAGTGTTGTGCATGTTTATAATGCGTGGCCGAACCGTTGTGTTAGGTTGGCCAATGTTGAGATGCATCTTCGAGGTATAAGCCAGTCGTGTAGGAGGTTACTTAAGATGCCCTGAGATGTCGCAAGCCGTTTGAAGGGAGATTCGTTTGCGTTCGAATATTCTAAGGACTTAGAACGACCCGAGGGCAACTTAGCACCAAGATCAGCTTGAAAATGCCGGGGACCGAGTGGGGCTTGACCGGGGAAGGTCTGGGCCGATTTGGCCTGACCTTGGAGATGTTGAGGCCGAGTGGGGCCGACCAGGGGCGGTCGGGGCCGACTCGGCAGACTTGAAGACCGTGAGGATCGGCGAGCTCTTTTAGAACTACTTCGGGGGTTGGTGTGCCGCCCGAGGGGCGACTCGATGGGTACGGAGCCTTTAGGGTCTTAACCGTCTTGGGGACACCTTCATGCAGGGCCAAGTGGTGTCCCGTAGGTTGCGATGCCGGCGAGCTCCTTTGGAATCACCTCGGGGGTTTGTGTGCCGCCGAGGGGCGACTCGACTGGGTACGAAGCTGTTAGGGACTTGAACCGACTCAGGGGCATCTCCTAGCCGGACCGAATGGTGTCCCATTAGCCGCGATGCCGGTGAGCTCCTTTTAAACCACCTCGGGGGTTTGTGTGCCGTCCGAGGGGCGACTCGACTGGGTACGGAGCTGTTAGGGACTTAAACCGACTCGAAGGCGTCTCTTAGCCGGATCGAGTGGTGTCCCGTTAGCCATGATGCCGGTGAGCTCCTTTTGAACCACCTCGGGGGTTTGTGTGCCGCCCGATGGGTGACTCGACCGGATACAAAACTGTTAGGGACTTTAACTGACTCGGGGGTGTCTCCGAGCCAGACCGAGTGGTGTCCCATTAGCTGTGATGCCGGTGAGCTCCTTTTGTACCGTCTCGGAGGTTTGTGTGCCGCCCGAGGGGCAACTCGATTGGGTACGGAGCTGTTAGGGACTTGAACTGACTTGGGGCGTCTCCTAGCCGGACCGAGTGGTGTTCCATTAGCCGCGATACTGGTTAGCTCCTTTGAACTGCCTCGAGGGTTTGTGTGCCGCCCGAGGGGCGACTCGATCGGGTACGGAGCTGTTAGGAACTTGAATCGACTCGGGGGCATCTCCTAGCTGGACCGAGTGGTGTCCCATTAGCCGCAATGCTGGTGAGCTCCTTTAGCGAGATCTGGTCCTTGAATGCAAGGAAGAGCAGGCTATGGCATTGGAAGGGACCCTTTTATTGCTCGTATTCTGGGGGATACATTATTGATAATATCGGCGGAGATTATCCGCGTTCCAGGTATGCAGAATGGGTTATCCGTTGAGCTCTTCTAGTCTATGCCCTCCGGTGGAGTTTCTTGGTGATACGATAAGGACCCTCCCAGTTAGGGGACAATTTGCCCCCCTCCGTAGGCTTAGATACCTCAGCCTTTCTTAAACCAGATCTCTGGGGTGAAAGACCTTGGGACTGTTAGTAATAATGCCCTAGGCCTATTGTATGGACATGGTATTTTGAATATTTATGAACATTTACTATTATCATAATTTGCATATTTATTATATAATAATATCCTTGAATAATATTATGAATTATTCTAAATGTCCCTAATCGATTATTATTGTGGGAATAACAATAAATTAAGATTAGTATGAAATTTGATTGATATTCATGGGATGAATATGTGTATGAGATACAAATCAAATTTATATGTATTCGTTGAGAACAAATATTAGACAAGACCCGCCTTGAGATTAATACATGGATCAAAGTCATAAGTTAATCTCTAGTAGTTGTGTCATTAAATCCTTAGACCTGAGATTGCCATAGTTCTCAACATGAGGAATATTATGTTTTGACATAATCAAACATTGTCTTTAACCGGATGATTATAAAGATTATGATTGAACATAATAAGAATCATGTAGTGAGATGTGAGTGATTAAGATGGAATTTGTCCCTCTTATTATAAGAGAGATATCTCTGGGCCCCTCGATGATTGAGACTGAGAAATGCATGGCCATGCTCAAATGAATTGATGGAGATCAATATCATTTGTTTAGTCGGTCTAATTGGGTTTCGAGAAATTAAAGATAGAGAGATATAAGGTTGACTTTATCCATGCCTTATATTCTATAAGATATCATGTGATAAAAGGATTATGTTAATAGCTACTTTAAGGTTGTCTCGGAACATGAGCTTTTCATTTAACTTGGGTAGTCATAATGTCTTGCTAGAGGCCGCTTATGACTTGTAGGTTCAAAATATGATTTAGGCATACTGCCAACGTTAATTGAACCTATAGGGTCGCACACTAAGAACGGACAATAATGGTTACGATTTGTTACTCTCTATATAATTTAAAATGATGATATTATTTTAAATTATAAATAATAATTAGTTGTCATTTAGATTCGAGTTTAATTTTGAAAAAATTTAAATTCGTAATTTAAATTGTGACAAGTAATTAAATTGTTACATTTTCTTATTGGATAAGGAAATAATCCATAAAGTTTTTTTTTGGTTAAAAATATATATTTCTTATTTTGTAAGGAAAGGATTTAAATTGTTATTATTAAAAGGAGTTTTAAATAAATATCAATTAAAATCTTAGTTAACCAAAATTCCTAGTAGGCTTGTATATATCTTCGATATATACGTTTTAGAGTCTGTGGGGGCATTTGAAAGGTAACGTCGATTGGGGCACTTGAAAGGTAATGTCGATTGGGGCATTTGAAAGGTCACGTCGATTGGGGCTTTTGAAACATCATATCTTTTGCCTTAAAGATGGAAAAACAGAGAGTTGAAAACGGGGGTTCATTTTTGTAAAAAATGGAATGGTTGAACTAGCATTCAAAACCATTTTGGTGTCCGTTTGTGTGTGGATACTTATAGAGGGTGATCGTCTTTCTGAAAGGCAGCACCTTTGAAGATCCAAGAAAACCCAACATAAGAACAGAAGGATTACATACTGATTAAAAAGGCAATAACAAAAGGTAATAACAAAAGGTAATATTTTTGTTTATCCTTCTTTCGGTTTTTATGAAACGCATGTGTTTCTTGGTGGGTTATAAATTTATTTTGTTTCCGCTGCAATTTTATTCCAATTAGAATGGGATTTTTCATTCCGTAACCCAACAGGGACGAACTCAGGCATTGTAGTACTTGGCTACCCGCTGACGGAAAGTCGCCATACGTAGCCTTGCCTGGTCATGTGCCTCGTCAATAAAGTCCAGGTTGGCTTGTATCAATGTGGAATTGTCTTCCTCGTTGAAGGACTCCACGCGCGGACTGGGCAGTCTGATCTCAACAGGGATGACGGCTTCGGATCCGAAGACGAGACTGAAAGGAGTCTTGCCCGTCGGGGCTCTGGGGGTCGTGTGGTAAGCCCATATCATGCTGGGAAGCTCCTCCACCCATCGACCCTTTGATCTATCTAGCCGAGTCCTGAGCCCTCTGAGAATGGTGCGGTTCATGACCTCGGCCTTCCCGTTGGTCTGGGGGTGGCCGACAGAGGTGAATCGATGATAAATGCCTAGCTCGCCACAGAAAGTCTTGAATGCTTCATTGTTGAACTGGCGACCGTTGTCCGTGACGAGGGTGTATGGGAGGCCAAAGCGGCATATAATCGACTTTCAGAAGAGGCTTTGACTTTACTCTCGGTGATCTTAGCCAGCGCCTCAACCTCGACCCACTTGGTGAAATAGTCGATGGCTACTAGCAAGAATCTCCGCTGTCCCGAGGCTGGGGGGAATGGCCCAATGATGTCCATTCCCCACTAGGCGAAGGGCCAGGGGGCTGAGAGCGGGTTGAGCAGGGTAGACGGTTGATGTTGGATGTTGGATGTGTGCGTGGCACTGGCAACCATAGCACTTCTGAACTAGTTTGGCAACGTCCTCCCTCATGGTAAGCCAGAAGTATCCCTGCCGAAGGGCCTTCTGGGCCAGGGACTTGCCCTCCAGGTGATTTCCGCATATACCTTTATGGATTTCTCTAAGGATGTAGTCGGTGTCGGCAGGTCCTACACATCTGAGCAGGGGGTAGGAGAATGACCTCCTGTATAGACGTCCATCTAGGAGGACGAATTTGGAAGCCCTCCACTTGAGCAGCTTGGCTTCATTGCGGTCATCGGGGAGGGTGCCGTCGGTGAGATAGCGGACGTAGGCATCCATCCATGTAGGCTCTTGGGTGAGCGGGAGGACTTCCTCGCCATCTTCTATGCTGGGCCTTTCTAAGTACTCAATGTAGGCGTCTCTTGCGATGCCGTCGGCGGTGGTAGCCAGGCGGGAAAGAATGTCGGCCTTGGCATTCTCACTTGAGGAATGTAATTGATGCTGAAATAAGCTAACGGAGAGACCAAGAGCCGAACCTTGCCCAGGTATTGAGTCATAGCAGGGTCACGCGCCTTGTACTCTTCGTTGATTTGTCCGGAGATAAGTTGTGAGTCGGTGAAAGCTCTGAGACGCCTTATTCCAAATTCTTGGGCCAGCCTTAATCCTGCCAGCAGGGCCTTGTACTCAGCTTGGTTATTGGTGGCTTTGAATAGAAACCGTAGGGCGCATTCTGCTTTCTCTCCATCCGGTCCGGTGAGAATGAGACCGGCACCACTTCCCTGAGAGTTTGACACGCCGTCTACATGGAGGATCCAGGTTTCTCCACCATCGCTCGGCTCAACTCATGCCGCTCCACGGAAACCTCCCTAGTCTCCTCATCTGCCCAAGTGCACTCGACTAGGAAATTGGCCATGACTTGGGACTTCAAGGCCGGCCGTGCTTGGAAGAAGAGGTCAAACTCTTCTAGCTTGATGGCCCACTTGGCGAGTCGGCCTGAGGTGTCTGGACGAGCCAGGATGGCTCGGAGGGGCTGGTCCGTAAGCACCACCATGGGATGGACTTGAAAATAAGGCGGAGACGCCGAGCGGAGACGATCAAGCGAAGATGATTTTTTCTATCTTGGAGTACCTGACTTCTGCGTCGTGGAGCACCTGCTCACGTAATAAACGGGCCTCTGGGTTCCATCAGCATTGAGACGCACCAAGACTGAGCTAACGGCCTCCGAAGAAGCAGCTAGGTAGAGGAAGAGACTTTCCCCATCCCTTGGTTTGGATAGGAGCGGAGGAGAAGACAGAAACGCCTTCAGGCCATCGAAGGCTTTCTGGCAGTTATCCGTCCACTCGAAGCTGTTTACTTTCCGCAGGGCCTTGAAGAAGGGCAAGCACCTCTCGGCTAATTTGGAGAGGAAATGACTTAAAGCCGCCACCCTCCCCGTTAGTCGCTGTACTTCCTTCTTGCTGGATGGTGGTCTTATGTCGAGGATGGCACTGATTTTCTCTGGGTTCGCTTCGATCCCCTGCTGAGTCACCATAAAACTCAGGAACTTGCCCACCATGACTCCGAAGGTGTATTTCTTGGGATTCAGCTTGACCTGGAAGCGGCGGAGGTTGCTGAAAGTTTCCTCTAGATAGGAGACATGATCAGAAGTGCGGATGCTCTTGGTCAACATGTCATCCACGTAGACTTCCATGTTCCGACCTAGCTGATCCTGAAACACCCTGTTCATCAATCTTTGATAGGTCGCCCCTGCGTTCTTGAGACCGAAGGGCATCACTTTGTAGCAATAAATTTTCTTTTCTGTCACAAAGGATGTGTGCTCTTCATCACTAGGGTCCATCCTTATTGATTATATCCAGAGAAGGCGTCCATAAAGCTGAGGAACTCGTGGCCGAGGTGGAATCTACCAGCTGGTCTATCCTTGGCAGGAAAAAATGTCTTTTGGACATGCCTTGTTGAGGTTGGTGAAGTCGATGCAAATTCTTCAGCTCCCATTTTCCTTTCGCACCATGACCATGTTGGCCAGCCAGCTAGGGTAATGCACCTCTCGGATGTGGCCGGCACTGAGTAGTTTGTTAACCTCCTCATCGATGGCCTTTTGCTGCTCGGGAGCGAAGCTCCTCTTCCTCTAGCGGATTGGACGGTGCTTCGGATCGATGTTAAGTTTGTGGGTGATTACTTCTGGAGGGATGCCGGGCATGTCAGATGCTGACCAAGTGAAAACGTCTGAGTTGGCCCGTAAGAAGGTTAGGAGGCGATCACGATCTTCCGGGGGGAGGAGTCCGCCGATACGCACGGTCCTCGCCGGATCGTCCCCAAGGGGAAAGGTCAGGAGGTGCTTGGCCGGCTCCCCTCTTCTGTAGGACTCCCCAGGGTCAGGTGCTTCTGAGACTGGCTCGACCTCAAGGGGCTTGACGCCGTGTGATAGCAGGGCAGAACTGAACTGATCTCGCCTTTCATTTCCCTAACACTTCCGCTAGTAGGGAACTGCACCAGCAGGCGTCGGGTGGAGATAATCGCATCTAATAAATTTAAGCTCGGGCGCCCGAGAATGGCGTTGTATGCCAAGGAGGCCCGCACAACCAAGAACTTCATGATCATTATGCTTTGGCATGGCGGTGTTCCGGCTATCACAGGCAAAGATATCTCGCCCTCAACCCTCACCGAATCCCTGGTGAATCCGACCAAAGGGGTTGCTACAGGCTAAGAGAGTCTAGAGATAATCCCATCCGAACAAAAGCATCATAAGTGAGGATGTCAGCTGAGCTGCCACTATCAACCAATATCCTTTTTATAGGATGCTTGGCGATCGTCATAGAGACGCGATGCCTTCATTGTTTACATTCTCAAAATTCACCGGTCCCCCCTCGAGAACTACATTACCCGGTGCGTCCTCCCCTCTTGGCCGCTTGGATGAGGAAGCTGCTCCCCAAAACAACATTCCAACTGTCCGCTCCGTGGGGGTGTTGTCGATAGCGGCCTGAGCAGGCGGGGGTCCCATGAGTGCCGACAGCGGTTGTGGCACCTTCTGGACATATTTGCCAAGGTAGCCCCTCTGGATAAGCTCCTCAATGGTGTGCTTCAAGCTGAAGCAGCTGTCGGTGTCGTGCCTGTAGTCTCGAAGGAATCGGCAATAATGGCTCTTATCGCTGGGAGAACCTTTCTTCATAGGAGGACGGCGCTGGAGATAAGGCTCACCCTCAATTTCCATCAGAATGTGGGATCGAGGGGAGGAGAGGCGTGAGCTTGCCTCGTCGGGGACGGGGCTTTGACGCTGTTGTCGGATCGGCGAGGTAGATCGGGCCGCTGGTGGCGAGGGGGGATGCTCGGCCCGGGGCGAGCAGGCTTGCGGCTGGAGCTCCTTGATGATTCCCGACAGGTGAGGTTGGCCTCATCTACGCGGATGTACTTCTGAGCTTGGATGAGAAGGCCGGAGTAGGAACCCGGGGGCTTCTTGTCCAGAGAGAAGGTGAAGCGGGACAGGAGGAGTCCCCGCTTCAGCGCCAGCGTTACCACCGCGTCGTCCAGATGGTAGACTTCAAGGGCGGTGGTTTTAAACCGGGACACAAACTCCCGTAGCGACTCTCCCTCCTTCTGGCGCATGAAGAAGAGGCTGTCTGTGACCCTCGGGATTCGTCGTCAAGCATCAAAATGTGCCAGAAAGGCCTTTTTCAGCTCCCGAAAGGAGTCAATGCTATGGGGGGACAGGAGCGAGTGCTAAGTGCGAGCAGCCTTCCGTATAGTAGCAGAGAAAGCTTTGCAGAGAAGGGCATCTGATGCACCCTAAACTTGCATCATGGCCCTGTAGCTCTCGAGGTGGTCGAGAGGATCCGTCATACATCGTACGGATCTATCCGAGGGAATTGGAATCTAGAGGGGACGGGCTCCTCTAGTATCCAGCGAGTGTAAGGAGGACAGGTGTCATATTCCTCCTCCGATTGGTTGTTGATCTTTTTGGCGAGCTCGTCTAGTCGCCGATTGTACTCGTCCAGGCGCTCCTTCGCCTGGCGGTTGATTGTCGGGGCCCTCCGAGACGGCTCGGAGGATGAAGAAGAGGAAGATGAAGAAGAAGGAGAAGGACGCAGAATATGAGATTTCCGCTTTGGTTCCTCCTGGCGGTGCGGTTCTGGAGAAAACTTGCTCGGGCCACAATCTGGAGATCGCGGCCGCTTGAGGGACTCACGGTAAGGCTTCCTTGGAGAAGCCCGGCGACAACCGGCCTCTTGTTGAGGAGAACCTCCCCTTGCAGACTGTTGACTGGCAGGGGGAGTGGTCTGATGCTGGGTGGCCACGGACTGTTGCTGCTGAAGTCCGTGGACCATGACGGTGAGGGTCTAAACTTGCCGAGTGAGGGTTGCCAGCTACTCCGCAGCCGAGGCAGCCATCTCCGGTTGAGGGGAAGCAATGGGAGGATCAGCGGCAGGGAGGTTGGTCTCCTGCTGCTTAGCTGGGGGAAGATGCCCCCCAGGGTGACTGACTGAAGCATCCTGAGCTCGTGTCATCACCATTGTTGGGAGAGGGAGAGAAAAGAGAAGTATACTGTAGGGTTTGGGCCTTCTTTGCTTTCCTTCCCTTTCTGGCGCGCTAATCTGATGACGCTTGATCACTGGTCTTGAACATCGGAAGAAGAGAGCTGCTTAATCCATGGTCCCATGCCTGATCGGATGGCCTGCAAAAAGTCCCAAGACTGGAGGGGTGCTCCGGTGGGGACCTTTCGACGCTCAAGTCATTAACTGAGGTCACAGCCGAGGGAGAGCTCATACGAGCTTAAGGGAGAAAAAATGAGTCCTCAGAAAGAGGGGAGTCCCTTTCTGAGTATCAGGGTAGCGAGCATATGAGTTTGCGTACCTTGTTCCTGAGTGGACTTACTCTTTTATAGGGGGTTGACACCTGCACAACCTTGTGGAGTTTAGTAAGAAAGGAATGTCGTGGGGTTTGTGGGGTTGCATGAACTTGGACTAGTTGGTGGGTCCTGTTTCATCGGAGAGGGAAAAAGTGGTTGGTGAGCTACGTCCCATCAGTCAGTAGGGCTGACAGGTAGTTAGGTCCAGTCCCATCATCGGCGTGACCTGTGGGTAGTTGGGCCTAGGGAAGCCAGGCGGCACGGATCAGAAGGACGACGGCGCGAACAACCATAACCGCCGTTCTGGGGCCGACCTAAGACAGCCTTGACCCTCCGGAGGCGCCGAGGCTGAGCAGGGCCAACTCGGCCGACTTGAAGATGCCAGGACGGGGCCGACCAGGGAAGGTCGGGGCCGACTTGGCCGACTCGGAGATACCGGGGCCGACGGGGCCGACCAGGGAAGGTCGGGGCCGACTTGGCCGATTCGGAGATGCCGGGGCCGAGCGGGGCCGACCAGGGAAGGTCGGGACCAACTTGGCCGACTCGAAGATGCCGGGGCCGAGCGGGGCCAACCAGGGAAGGTTGGGGCCGACTTGGCGACTTGGAGATGCCGGGGCCGACCAGGAAAGGTCGAGGCCAACTTGGCCGACTTGGAGATGGGGCCAAGCGGGGCCAACTAGGGAGGTCAGGGCCGACTTGGCCGACTTGGAGATGTTGGGGCCAAGCGGGGCTGACCAGGAAGGTTGGGGCCGACTTGGCCGACCCGGAGATGCCGGGGAGATGCCGGGACAGGGGCCGACCAGGAAGGTTGGGACCGACTTGGCCAACTTGGAGATGCCGGGGCCGAGCGGGGCCGACCAGGGAAGGTCGGGACCGACTTGGAGATGCTGGGGTCGAGCGGGGCCGACCAGGGAAGATTGGGCCGACTTGGCCGACTTGGAGATGCCGAGGCCGATCAGGGAAGGTCGGGGCCGACTTGGCCGACTTGGGGATGGGGCCGAGCGGGGCCGACCAGAGAAGGTCGGGGCCGATTTGGGGATGCTGGGGCCGAGCGGGGCCGACCAAGGAAAGTCGGGGTCGACTTGGCCGACTTGGAGATGCCGGAGGGGACGCCTTAAGATTTGGATTTTGCCATAATTGCCCTTGTGGCTACGTCAGCCACATCAGGTTACATATGCAATAGGTAGAAGATCCTACCCGGGACTCGCTGGAGCCGGCCCGGTGGTCGACTAGAGGGTCCTATTCGGAACTGACGCTGCCTCCAGTCTGATCCATGCCTTTGTGCCGAGAATGCAGTTTAAACTCCAACATTACAAGCAAAAAAATAAAATTTTTGGTTCTTATTCAACGAGGAATTCTGCTACTGTTTCTAAACCCCAAACATTTTTAAGCAAAAAAAAACACGTTCAAAGAATGTCATGACTTTATTTCATAGAATTTACTTCTGTTCTTCTATTTTCAAGCTATTTTCAATAATGTTCATTTCCTGTTTTTAGGTGATGGTTGTTTCTGCTATGTTCAAACTCATGCATCAACTGTTGTGATCCAGGCAAGGTGCTCCTGAAACTTCAGCAACCACAGTGGATGTGGGGTGGGTCTACCGTCAAAAGTCATGCAGGAATGACAACCACCACTGCAGATCCAGACTCTCAGATGCCAATGCTCACACTTGTGCAGAATTAGTCAAGGAATTGTGGCAGATGATAGTAGTACCAATAACGGCAGCAGTCTTTCTGGTGAATATATCTAACATTTACTCTCCAATTCATCAGACTGATTTTTCAACGGGAATGAGGAGCACTGTGATCTCCAGTTGCTATGACATGAAATATGAAGCCAACAGTCTGGTTGAGAGTCTGAGCCTTGTGCATTCCTATTTGCTGCTGCAAGAAATAGTTTATTCTTCCATAGATTTGACATGCATATGGCCTGCAAACTTTACAAATGAAAGGAAAGAGAAAATATTTCAGTTTTCTGGATATCAGAACCCTAGAGGCCAAGATATTTCAAAACTGTTTTATTTATCCTGACCGAGTTCGCGAAAATCGCTTTCTGATACAGATCGGTACAGAACAAGGAGGAGAGATGGGGAAGGGTCCACTCGTTGGACGCCTCAGCAGCTCTAGACACCACAAGCAAGAATTCTGGGTCTCAGTTCTTGATAAGAATATGCCTTAATGAGGATGGAATTTCTACATCCGATTTGGGGGTTTCTAACGAAGGTTCAATGGTGTGTTGTTGCTCTGCAATGTTGCGGGTTAAAGCTGAGACATTTATCGGGCCATGCATTGCTGTTCTCTGGGCAAGCTTGCGCTTCGTACAGGGTAAAGTTTGGTACTTAGTACCATGGTCCATTTTTAATCAATTAATCATGCTCGCTTGCATCTTATAACACCTTTTCCTCACAAAGTAGCTTTCATGTTGAAACATGTACTACTTAGCTCACGATATTGAAATATGGTGTAAAGGGAACTGTTGTGGTGTGCCAAGAGATTAAAAAAAGAAAAAAAAAAGTTTGGTACAGCCCTACCAGGTGAGGGTCATGCAATGATGGTTTGACACGGAAGCTACTGGCACAAGATGAAGAGCTCAACTGCCTTGAAACGAGAACAAAGAACACAGATTTGGGGGGCTCTTGGAAATATTTTATTTCAGTACAGGAAGAACTCTGATTTTAAATTAAACCAAAGTACTTGCTGAATGAGGGTGAATTAATTAATGAGAACCCCGTTTCCACTGATCAATCCATAGAGCTTTTGACAAGCAAACTAAGATTCCAACTTCTACGTCAATCGATGTGCTAGAATCTGGCTGCTGTGTCCGTACTTGAGCCCATCGTTTCTCTGGGATTTACCTCGCGACTCGAATCCTAAGGGCCGACTGACGATAAAGTGGACGCGAAGCTTTTAACCACTGGTTTTGCCTCTTCCACGTATCACCTACTTTCCGTCTCTTTGCCATTCCGTTGCCAAGAGAGAAGCAGCAGCAGCAGCCGCCGCCGCCTTATTTCCAAGCAAGCAATCTGAAAGCCAAAACGATAAAATAGATGTAAACAGCCAAAGAAGCATTCAGATCCTTCTGCTTAAGATTGGCCTCAAATCCTCTACGTCTTCAGGCAAGGAAGATTTTTTTTTTTTTTTTTTTTGTGGTTCTCTAACTTGCCACCGTTTGGTACAGAAGGCAGGGACTAGGAAATAAGACGAGGAAGGCGTGGCTTAATCTTGGTAAACTAAGCAACAAGCTTGTAGCCAAAACTTTGTGCCTAGCGTCAAAAACTACAGGGAAACTGCCACTAACCTCGCCTACAGCCCCGAGTCGTGGCAAAACACACACGAGCTAGCGCAAGACGGGGTCAGCAGTCTCCATGCAACTTTTTTTTAAGAACGATGTTAAATCCCCGCTGATGGAATCCCCTCCTCCTGGTTTCCCCTATTTTTTTTTTTTACGTAATTAATTAAACGATAGAAACTGATAATAGTTTGCGTTTATCCATCAGAAGAAAATATCCGAAGGCTCCCGACTAACGCCTTGGATTTTCATATAAACACAATCGAATCCGACGGTTCCCCCTCCGTTCGTGGTGTTCGTCCTCGCAGATTACGAATCATCCGATCGATGAACTTGGTGGCTGTCCTTTTAGACACCGATCGGTGACGGGAGCCACGGTCAGTGTGCGGGATCCACAAGAGAGGACCGCAAAGCAAATCGACGGCTGTCTTTTCGGCACAGACGAGAGAGATGGATCAAGTTTAAAAATGGACGGCAAATTGTGTAAGTACTTTTTTAGGCAGGGGGCTTTTTGGAAGTAGGTTCGAAACTAGAGGAGAAGTGGGTGAACTTGATAAATGATGACAAGCAATCGAAAAATAAAAAGAACGCTGAGAGGATGGAGAGAGCGATCTAGTGTCATCTGGTTCTTTCCCTCGGTTAATTCGATTTTAGGTCTCATCGTGGAGAGGCCGGCTCTCCGGCGGACAAATTTCTCAGGTTGAAGCGTTTTATGAGGTATATTTTTTGCACTGATCCGGGATGCCAGAGTTCTACTGTTAAATTCGCTTCACTTTTTAGTTTTTTTTTTTCAAAGTTCTATGCGGGATTTGGTTAATTGGGATTCAGAATTGTGGAAGTTTTTGGTTTTTTCCCCTTTTAGTTTATCTGGTTCGTTGAGCTTCCAAGATCTTATTTTGTGCGCGTGTTTATTCTTTGGCCGGTAGTGTTAGGTTTATTGGTCGATTTGATGTGAAATTTAGATTTTCTTGTGTCATTCTTTTCTGGATGTTTGAATTGTTGGTGGTGATTGTTATCAGTCAGTATTAGGATTCGATTGTGTTTTACGAATTGTGGCTGGTTAGGTTTTTTTTTATCGGTCTGCACCAAATTAGATCCTTTGGTTGTGTAACGTTCTTTTGGGTCACTGTTATGTTGATGAGAATGCGGCCGTAGTCTCTTGGTTAAGTTCAGTGAAGCAGGTTGTCGGTAGATGGATCTGGCCTGTGGAATCGCTTTTAGTGGTATCCGGTTTTGAGGCTGATAGCGTTCTAGGTTAACAGGATAATCTTAAAAGATCCGTTCTGTGGTTATTTATTGCATAGCGTAGAGTTGGGTGTTGGGATGAGTAATGTTGTGTTTTCTCCCCTGTTGCGCTTCGGGGTCGGTGTTGGCAGTTGGCTGCTTTGTGGGAGAAGAATTTGGTGCCCTTCTTGGAAACGGCAAGTTTTAAATCATGCTTGGTTTTCTGTCTGAGGATCTGAAGTGGCCATAGTGGTGTCTCTGGACAAATGTTGAATATACATGGAGGATTATGGGGTGCTTTTTTTTCCAGCATAAAATTCTCTTATTTCAACTATCATGTATATAGTAATGGTGTTAGTGGCTGATGAAGCATGTACTTGAGAAGGTGTAAGCATAAGATTACATGTTCACAAACAAGAATCCAATCGATCTGGGATTGGCAGATAGTTTACTGCACAAAACCAAAGAAATGGACACTTGCTTTAAAGTGACAGGCTGTTTGGTTTGTCATGTTGTCTTTTAAGTTTCATTTGTCTACTTGTTGATGTGTCAGATTTTTTTTTTTTTTTCCTTCATGATAGATGTTTTGTTCTATTAATTGAGAGTTGCATGGCTAAAGGATAACTCCATGATGAAGGAATATATAAAAGGTCCATTTTTCATAACAAGCTACAAATGCAGAAGAAATTGCATCGACCAATTTATCTTCTTACTCAAGAGGGGAACTGAAAAGGTTTTATGATGCTCAAGTCAAATGTGTATAAAATGGAGGAATAAACTATCTTTTGTACATGCGCTTGCTTGATCATGTAAAAGCATAAGCCGCTAGTTTCTTGCTTAACCAGCTATCTTCCTTGCTAGCTCATCCATGGTATCAAATGGTTGTAGTAGTTGATGAAGATCAACAGTCACATTATGAATTTAATATGGCTATTGACTCTCTTATCTGTCTTGTTGCTGAGTCTTCAGAATAGGGCCAATGGGTCTCCTAAGAAGGTGATATGTTACGTGATTTTCTTGCGTGATTATTTTTTTTCCCTTTTTTCTTCAATAAAAAAACTCAGGCCGAAGAATATCTATTCGTTAGTTTATTCTGCAGTTTCGCGGATGAGGCGGTTTGTTGATGGGAAGATAGTGTCCTTGCAACTTGATATTGTATCTTATTCATTAGTAACATACTATCATATTTGTTCCTGTTTGAGGTTTGATTTTTCTTAAGAACTAGCACAATTCTATATTACACTCAGAGGATAAGGCATGGGTCAAGATGATTTGACTTTTTGAGGCAATGTTTTTATAGTGACAATCATAGCATCCTTGTTGGAACAGCAGCAGACTAATTGATTTACAAGGTTAGATTCCTGGAGATTGTTGCAACATCAACTTTGAATCTTGTTATTGATTATGGATATTGTAGTTATTAGTGATTGAGACTTCTAAGACCAAATCCATTCCTTAGTCTCTTGCTCCTTTCAATATTCATAATTTTGTCTTATACACATGGTCTTGTCATCAGGGCTGCATGATAAAACATTCTTTTCTCAACAAGCTCCTACTTAACATAATAAGTTGAAGCTGAAAAGGATGATTTGCAGTTTTAATGTGTAGAATCAGCATCATGCCTTACATGTTCTCTTTGGAAATGTCAGTCAAGTCAATGTTACCCAAAAATTCAATGTCGTAAGCGATCATTTTATCTATTGAGCATGAGATACAAGAACTTGTTTTTATGGGATGTTATATTATTTATTACTTTAGGAATGGGGGTGCCAATATAAACATTCATATATAGGGATGCAGATAAGCTGAGCTGAGCTGAGTATCAGGCTGCTCAGATTCTGCTTGATTAGCTCAGCCTCAAGCCAAGCTAAGTATATGATGTGTAAGCTTGGGTCGGACGGGCTCTGAGCCAACTTTGCCTTATATGAGCCTAGCTTTAGATGCTGTTTGAGCTCATTCCATTCTGTAGCGCAGCTGAGCTCAAACAAGCTTTTGTTGAGCCAAGCCTGAGCTGCTCATTTGTAGGGATGGCAATTTTTTCCGTTTGGCCGTTTATCCGGCCGGTACCGTTTTTAACGGGTCGAAAAATTCTCGATCTAAACGGCTTAACGGGTAACGGGGATTTTTCGTTAACGGCTAAACAGGTAAACGGCCCGGGATGGTATGCTCCGTCCCATCCCCGTTTACCCATCCCCGTCCCCGTTAACTTTAATATAATATATTTAAATTATATATATATATATTAAAAATTAAAAATTAATAAAAATATATAATCCTAATTCTTGCTCTTTCTTATTTCACGTAGCCGACTCTTGTTCTTCCTTTGTTCACACAACTAATCTGAAGTTCTGAACTAGTATACTCATCTCTTTAGAAAGATATCTCTTTATTTATTTCTTTGAAATTTGAATGTATTTTTTTTCGTTGTTATGTTGGAAATCTTCATTTTTGATTTTTTTTTTCTGATTAGTTATTTTCTTTCTCACTTTTCGTTTTCTTCTTCCTTATCCCAGAGTCGAAGAATCTCTTATATATATCAATATCATCATCTCGATTAGTCTCCATTTATCTAAACGGATAAACGGGTACCCAGTGGGTACCCGTTTACCCATCCGGGTATCCGTCCCCGCCCGTTAATTATAACGGCTTAACGGGGTGGGAAACGGGAACATTTTTTATAACGGGGGGCCGTTGCCATCCCTACTCATTTGCATCTTGGCCCCTTGGAATCCCTTTACATAAACATGTATTCATATATAAATATGCATGTAAACACATACGCATACATACGCACATGCATAAATATTGCATGAACACATAAACATGTACACATATATCGTATATGCATCTATGCATTTATATCTTTATGTATATCACTGGCTAATTGGCTATGAAAGCCTTCATTATACAGTAGAACCATAATAAAAGTTAAAAAGAACTAATGGCGATACCGCTGAAGCTGATTCACTTGTAAACTGGGTACATTTTAAATCATAACTCTCGAGGATCAGTAAAAGTCTAAATTATTATTCTTTGGATATTATTAATACTTATTGGAAAATTTTTCAATTTCAAGTGGATTTTAGTTTTATTACAGAAATTCTGTGGGAATTTCTTAATGTTTTATGAGTCATGTCTTATATTAATATATGTCGTGGAATTTTGAAAACTGCAATCCAAGGTCAAAAGTATAATATGCCATGATTGAATAGCTCTATTCGGCATGTTGGACTATAATGTATCATGCTTGGTACTGGCCTGGTAACAACATACATGTACATATACATCTACATTATCTAAACATGCGTTTAGATATGTGAAGAAATCTTTTCTGCTTTAAATCTGTAGTAATTGACGATGATAGATGGACATGATTTGAACATCTAGATTGCATGCAAATTGCTTCTAATTTCATTATATTTTTATGATTCAGATGGTTATTGTTTCTGACAAGCTTCATAACTATGCATGGTACTCTTTAACTTTTCAAACCACAACCTAGCATCTAAATAAAATCAAAGGTTTGGTTTAATATGTATGTATCATATTGATGCAAACCACCTCTTTTGTAGCATTTTAGTATATATGTGATAGCATAGATATGTGTTGATTGATACTAGTTTTAAATGGATCAAAACGTATACTCAAGATGTGGAGTACATACATCATGATGGGCTATGTAGACCCATCAATGAAAGTTGACCAATGAACAATTACTTGGAGCTCAAAACTTCCTTTCTAGCTTATGCTTAAATACAGAAGTAACCATAATCAATATGTAATCTACTATATGACACACAACCACCTATTCCTAAACTGTTTTTGTTTCATATTCTAGGTACATCAGTAGTTTCTTGTTCTGGGTCTCAAAAAATGAGCTTAATATTCAGTTATAAATGTAGCAGAATGTATGTCAATTTCATGGTTAGTTGTAAGTAAGTCTAGTTAGATTATACCAATGGTAAATAACTTGTTTCTTGGACAAGCTTCGAATCTGGGAGATCTTGATAAGTTCTGATTACAGTGCCTTCTTCTGCAAGCGTATAAAGTGATGCCCACTTAAATTTGAAATTGGGAGCTTTCTGTTTATTCCCAAATAAAATAAAATAAAAAACCTTCATTGTTTAAGTTTGTACTGTTGGCTAAAAGACTGAAAAATCTTGTATGCATATGTTATACCATGTTGCAGAATCTCAATTCCATGGATTTAACTGCATCTCTGGAATTCTTTTGAAGGATTTGTTCTTAAAAATTATATTTGAAATTACTAGTAATCTCTTGCTTGTGAACATACTCTCACTTTAACCCCTCTGACAGAAAATTACTGTAACCAACAGTTTTGGATTATGGGTCGATAATGGCAGCAGCAGAAGCAAGGGCTGCTTGGCAGCGTGCTGCAAACCGTTGCCTAGTCCAGGAGGATGCGAAAAGAGCTCCAAAGTTAGCCTGCTGCCCCACATCATCAACACTGCAGAATGATTCAAACAATGGCAATGCAACAAATGCACAAGATCATTCTGGCTCCAACTTTATGCCTTTAAACTGGAATCCTATGAATTCTAATATCTCACAGGATGCAAAATGGTGGCTCCAGATGCAACCCAACTTTGGCTACCAAAAGGAGTGCATGTGTGGACAACTGAATTACATAGAAGATGAACTTGATGAGAAGAGAGTAGAAAGTACAGTCCCAACATCTAAGCTTACTCAAGAGCCATTTCTGGGTGAATCAATGGACATTGATCTTAAAGAGAGTGAACACTCTCTGGAGTCTCCATGGATGGTATCTACAGCTTCTTTGAAGCATGATTCTGAATCCAGAGCAGAACCGGTGAAGACAGTAACCAGTTGCCCGCAACAAGCACTAAAACGTAAAGTAGATATTGGTGACTATCTTTGCCAGGAAGAGGAGTTGCTGGATTGGAAGCCAGTTGATCGGTTAATTTCAAAGAAACAGGAGAAGGTTTCTTCAGACCTTGACACAGCATTGGCTGGAAGTAACAAGTGTGAGCCCTGGTGGCATATATCTGACAAAGATGAGTTGGCTTTATTAGTTGCCCAAAAATCACGGCAGCATATTGAAAACTGTGATCTTCCCAGACCCACCCAGATGGTGCATGTTA
>UESW01001849.1:0-18050 GCA_900491605.1 Calamus simplicifolius
TTACATCTCTCTTTCTACAAAAAGGCTCACATAACCTTCTTTGTGAAATAGTGGATCTTTTTCATGGCAAATGTAAGCTTATTGTTAGAGAACAATTACGGTAGCTTCTTCTAAGTTTTTATATAAATTTGACAGGATCCTTTTGAAATGCAAAATCTCTATCAGAATTAAAACTTTGAAGCAAGTTTGAAGTCCTTTAATTGCAAAAATGAAATCCTGAATAAAGATAAAAAGATACCCCGAGGCATTTCTTATTTTCGAATGATTGATCAACTTCTCTGCAAAGGAAGCTAAGGTGGAGTTAATTTGTTGCTTTCTTATCTTAGCCATTATCCTATTCTTAAGATCCTACAGTTGCTGGGTATCTAATATTAGTGTGATGATCTCTCACTATAAATAGGCATTAGGATGAGCAAAGTTCTTGGCCACCAAACTCAACTTGCACTCTGTTTTTCTTTCTATTTTTCTATGTTCTAGATGCCCATCAGGACTGATACCGTTGAGGTACTCATCTATCTTTATTCTCCAACAGAGTCATTGTACGTTCTCTCTTCCTGTAAATTGCACTCTAGCATTAATAAAACTGGGTGTCCACAACCTTCAAATCAAGAACAACAAGAACAAGAAAAAGAAGATGCCAAGGCCTTGATAGATCCCCTCTTCCTAAAAGCTCTATTCCTTCTCCTCCATCCAGATTAGCCAAAAAAAGTAGCAAAGCTTGTTGAGAAATATAATTGAAAGTTGAATGCTTCAACAAAACAGCTTCTATTTCATGCACATTGGCAAATAGTTGGAGCTAACGAAAGATGATGTTCAGATAATTAATAAACATCTCCATCTTTCAATTGTGTTTGGCACGTCAAGCAAAAGTATTGTCAGTGGTATGCTTAAAAAAAACAGTTTCTGTATGATTCTCCTTAAAAATATAAAGCAACCAAATAGGATGTCCAAAAAATGAATAAACATCTCAATCTTTCGATTGTTTTAGGAACATCAAGCAGAAGTATTGTCACAAGACTTTGAATACAATATTTATATATCAAAAAACATCAAATACACAAGGTTCAAAGAAAATAATCAACACAACATAGAATGCCAAATGACATTTCTAAAAGAGAATTAAGATTATCTCCTCTTAGCTTCCCTTTAAATGCTTCAACACAGCAAAAGCAAATCCATCAAGAAGAGTCGGGTGAAGCAGCCTGATTGCTGTAAATCTGAAAATCTTGAAAAGCTTATCCAAGGCATTACATGTCGTTCCTCCTGACACAGGATTGAGAACAGCAAGAACTTCTATGCAGATACAATTGAGGAGGAACAGGATTGAGAACAGCAAGAACTTCTATGTGGATATGATTGACAAGAAGGCTGCTGGCAGCATGATCCCGAAGCTAAATTTGCTGTTCATCTGACATAGCTGAGGAAAAAAAATAAATAAAAGGAGAAAATGAAGACAAGATTCTGATGTTTACGCATCCAGCTCCCACATCACCTCCAGACCCTGAAAACAAACTTGTGAGAATAATGAATCATTCATAATAATTTGTGGGAATGGTGTAGTGTAGCTACCATCTCAAGAAGCTGACAGTTTAAACTCAGGTCTGCTTTAGTGAAGTTAACCGTGCTGCTAGATTTTTTCAACAGAAACAAGTATGTGACTGAACAGAGATAGTTATGCTCGCTTATTTCTATTCATTTAACGATCATTGTGACCAGATGAAAATGAATAGAAGATTCTGATGTATACCCATCGAGCTCCTTCATCACCTCCAAACCCTGAAAAAATACTTGAGAATAATGAATCCATATGTATAATAATTTGAGTGAATAGTGTAGTGTAGCTACCATCTCAGGAAGATGCTGCAGTTTAAACTCGAGGTCTGCTTTAGTGACCTTAACCTTGCTGCTACATTAATTCCTTCAACAGAAACAAGTATATGACTGAATATAGATAGTTATGCTCGATATTTGTATTCATTTAATGGTCACTGTGACCGGATACGTTTAAATGTAGAAAATTATCAAGAAAAGAGAGGGAGATGGGATGGTACCTGGAAAGCACATGGATGACTTTTTTTTTTTTTTGAAAGCAAGGAAAGGAAGGAAGCAATGTGCTAGCTCATTTCTGATATTGTTTCTAAATTGGGATTCGTGAAAGCCAGTACAGTCCTCTCCTACACTGTCTCTCCAGGTTGGGGCATCCTTCAATGGCCAGTGCGTGAAGGCTGGCGAGTCGTTTGAGGCCTTCCGGAAGTGATGACAACAGAGGGCAATGCTGAATATGAAGACGCTGAAGTGCAGTAAGGCCCTGCATACCTTCTGGCAGATATGAAAATTTGCCGCAATGGATAATTTCTAGAGACTGGAGTGCAGCGAGCTGTCCCAACTCTTGTGGAAAAGATACCAAGCCAGGAAGCTCACTGATACGCATACTCGTGAGTGCAGTGAGATGGCACAGATCTATTGGCAAATAAGTCAGGCTTTCGCAACGTGAAATATCCAATTTGTCGAGGGCAGTGGCATGTTGCAGGGTCAAGGAATGCAGTTGCGGGCAGCTGGCAACTTTCAATGACCTGAGAGATGTTGGCAATTTGGGCAATTTCAGTAGACCATCACAATTTTCAATATGCAGTTCTTCCAGGTTTGGTAGGAGTTCTCCATCCCCTGATGATGAGAAAGATGATGGCAAAGGTGAGGGGCCAGTCAAATTGTCGCAACGGCATATATGCAACTTCCTTAATGAGTTTAAGCCATGGAACTCCTTCTCCGGCCAAGTAACCAGATCATCACAATCATAAATATCCAAATGTAGGAGAGAAGTAAGGTTCATCCAAAATCCCAACGATTGCTGTGGTGATGAAAACAAGCGATTGCAGCCTGTAATCGTCAAAAATTGCAGGGATGTGCTTAGGCCTTTCATCTCCTTCTCCAGCAGCAGAGCCGGATTCTCACGATCCGGATTCTCAAATGCCGTAATATCTAACCTTTCAAGAGATTTAGACCAACTGAAAAGCATTTCTTTCTGAGGGAGAGAGGCGACTTTGTTCCAGTGATGCTTAAATGGATGCCAATTCTAAGGGAAGATAGTGGAGTTAGACTGCTGGCCAAGCCCAACTGCGTCAAGCTTCCTTCCATTTCTAAACTCTCAAGAGATTGTAGCATTGGCATGGTCTTCAACTTTGGGCAATGATTGATCTTAAGCTTTGCAAGAAGTGGGAAAACCAGTGTTACCTTTGTAGTTTTTTCATTCTCTAACCATGTGTCCAAGCTCTGCATATTATTCAACACCAATGCCTCCAGTGAGGGGAATGCTTGCACTGTACTATTATCTTCATCACCGTTGATGCTACATATGTGCTTCACCTTATCCATCTTTATTAAGTAGAGAAATTTAAGAGAAGTTAAGTGCCATAAGGGCGGGAGATGTTCGCAACCCGTGCAAAAGCACAGATGGATTTTGGTTAAGTTTTGCAGTAACGGAGAGTTCATCATCCACGTCGGAAAGCTACCACCCCTGTAACCCCGAATTGCCAACTGCTTCAACCCACCATGAGGTGAAAGGGCCTCCAACACCTCTTCAGCATTTTCTACTGATGCAATGACTTCGTTACAACCATCACCATTCTCATGTGCTGCAGAATAACTAATGTTGTCCCACTTAGTCATATCCCAGCATAATATTAATGAAGAGAGATCATGTTTGGAACTGAGATCAGCTTCTTTAGCATCTGCTGCATCCCTTACATTCTTTAAATTATATAACACTAGAGAACCACTAAGATTTAAGCCATTCAACTCACTTATATGCCATCCAGCATCCTTACCTACAATATATTTTGTAAGTGTTCGCAAGCTTCTTAGTTGCCCCATACCTGCTGGTAATTCATTCAAACTATCACAATTGTCAATGCAGAGATGCCTTAGGCTCCTCATATTTCTCATGCCATCAGGTAGCTTACATAGATCCCAACAATTGGAGAGTTTTAGAGTCTGCAGACTGAAAAGGTTGCTTGTGTATTCAGGTAATGCTTTAATATAAGTATCGGAGAGGTCGAGATATCGCAGATGTTTCATATATCTAATTGCATTAGGGAGTTGGATAATATAATTATCATGTAGATCCAATGCTCTCAAGAATTTAAGCTTTGAAAAATCCCCATACACTATATTTCTATTTATTAATCCTGATGCCAGGAGAGTGCGAATATTTGGAAAATTATTCAGGTTCGTATAGATGTTTGATGGAGTACAATGAGGTAGATACAAGTGACGGGTTTTCTTATTTTTACGTTCCTGACTGATATGTTCCAGACTGCTAAGGCATTCATTCCTCATGATGAATTGTGCCAGGCTATACATGAGGCCATTCATCTTGCATGTTGTTTTGCAATAAATTCCATCCCTTCTTATGTACCCATCATACTCCTGGACTTTCTTAATATCCTGAAAAAAATATCTCCTAGCTAACTCATTAAAAATCTCATTACCTTTCTCCTGCAAATCCTTTCCTTCATCAGACGGAATAAATCCATTAGCCATCCATAGCTGAATCAACTTTTCTTTTTCCATCACATGATCCATTGGAAATGTGGCACAAAAAGCAAAACATTGTTTTAAATGGGAAGGCAAATCACGATAGCTCAACATTAAAACTGATAAAATCTTATCATCAGCCGGTAAATTCCAGATCTCACTATTTTTCACTGACAACCATTCTTCTTCTTGACTCTTAGAATGCATTAAGGCCCCCAGTATTTTCACAGCTAGAGGCAACCCATTACATTTCTCGACAATATCCTTACCGATGCTTACTAGATTTTGAGGCTCTTCTACTCTATCTTTAAATGCTCTTTTCTTAAACAGTGTCCAAGATTCATTCTCATTCAAAACCTGTAGGTAATGAGGGCGGAGTGTGCCCATTATGGATGCTACATGCAGACATCTTGTAGTCACAATAATCTTACTCCCTCCTTTACCTGTTTCTAGCAAGGTTTTCAATCCATTCCACTCTTCCGAAGCAAGGCTCCAAACATCATCTAATCCAAGAAAATACCTTTTTCCACTTAAAACTTGTCGAAGGCGGTGCTGTAACAACTCCATGGTTGATATGTACTTGCACTTTTTCCCTGTAGCTGAAGTTATTATTGCTTTAGCCAGTTTTACAACCTCAAACTGACATGACACGCGGACCCATATGAGCGGCTCGAAATGTTTCTCCACCCTCTTGTCTTTATAAATCAATTGGGCCAGTGTGGTCTTGCCCACACCACCGAAGCCAACTATCGGAAGGACTGCAACATCCTGGTTATTATCATGATCAAGTAACCATTTCACTATTTTTTCTTTATCTTCCTCTCTACCAATGACAGTTGACTCATCAACGAAGGAGTGGGTTTGTGGCCTATATCTGTTTTGTGGTTGTATTGTGGCAGTGAAATGAAATTGGTGTCCCTCCGTTATTATTCTATTTATTTTCTCAATAATTTCATTTAGCTTTCGCCCCATCTGAAAACGAAACAAAACTGGATTACGAGAAGAAAAGAAGCTGCGAACCTTCGTCATCATATCAGTCTGATTCCCTGCCTTCCGCCGCATTACTTCGACATTGAACTCATCCAGAATGTCGTCTGCTTCGTAGGCTGTCTCTTTAGTATTTCCAACCAGCGCTTCACATGATCCTCGCCTTGCCGCTCCTCTGCGTTGCCAATTATGGATTGAATTGCCGACAGCTTTCTTTCAAGCTCTTCTAGCTTCTCATGGATGCCCCGAGTCGATCTGAACTGTCGGAGAGCATGGTTGGTTACCTTCTCCATCACCATTGGTAGCAGAGCAGAGACAAGCACCGCTGCCATTACTCCTTGGTGCAGTAGATCGAGTCTCTCGCGTCGATCTCAGCCGACCTATTTGCTTAATGTAGACATCACAATGGCTATGCATGCGAAGCATCTGATACCGTGCCCGTCGCATTCCAACAGGGCTATATTCTTTCACAACAAGTCTATTTATTAATGAGTAAAATATTTATTTTTGGCTGTACGTATGGCATGTGAACGGCATTAGTCATTGTGCAGTCAATGAACCAATCAGATTATCAGTCAAAGCTAATAATCACAACCCAACAAAACATGTTAAATAATGGACGGTGGTCCACCATAGTTTGCTTTATCGATTCGATTCGATGCCTGCCATTGTTTTTATTATTATTTTTGAAATGTTGATTGATCATCAAGAAAGCGCTCGATTCCTTCCTCTTTGTTTTATTTAAAACCTGTTCAGTGCCTGTCAATTTTTTTTCTTTCTTTAATATTTTTTTTCCGTAAAGTTGATTGATACAAAGAAACAGGTCGGTTCTTCTCTCTCTCTCTCTCTCTTTTAACCTGATTCAAAGCCAGTCATTTTCCTCTCTTTTCTTTGTTTATTATTTTCTCTGAAAGCGGATCGACCGCAAATAAAGCGAGCGCCTAATGGAAAAGTCTCAATTGCTTTGCGATCTTTTTTTATTATTATTATTTTTTATTATACCAAAATTTGCTCCATCTTATGATATAAAATAATGCCAACTTCTTTAAAGTTGGTACATGAGCCTTAACAGGTTCCATTCCTCCAATTACTTTATAAAAATTGCTAAGCGATGGTGAAAATAAAAGAAAACGGGTTTAGGAGGATGGTACCATCGTCCAAAATCAAGCATTAAAAAAAAAAGCTGCTATAGATAGCCTAAAAATTGAAATCATGATGAGATTTAAACTCAGAGAAAGGAAAAGATTATTAGTACTTAAATGCCTCCGTTCAATTATGGATTAGCATTACCTCATGAAGCATGCAAAATTTATTTCTATTTCATGCAAAAAAAACCCTAATTTTTTTTAGTTTTATTACAAAACCATTTTTATCTTTTTTTGGCAGTTAAACTACAAAATCACTTTTAATCAGTATATTCTTACATAATATGAGAAGCACTAAATTAGGCATTAAATAAAAATGAATGAATAGTCTAGAAAGATGAAAGTTATACCAAAGCAACACCTTTTTTTTCACCCTACTGCATGCCAGAGGTTAATGGACGTCGTGCCAGCCTTTTCTCTAATCAAGAGCTTTACTTAATTATTGCATTGCAACCACTCATAATTTTCACTAATATGTTTATTTATTTCCTAGTATTAATGATTTTACATGTGAAAGATCTTAAAATGCTATTCTTTCATATTTCATATTGGTAACCTAAAAGGTTGTTTGCTTTGCTCATTTGAATTTATTATGATTCTATTTTCGTTTAGCTCCCTAAAATGTTCGATGGTTCCTTACATAGCAAGACTTATCCATTATATGTTTATATTTTGGGTTCGATTTCTTTTTGAATGGAATTTAGGTATGGTATATTGTATATACACTAATTAATTTTGTTTATCTTTCATCTTTTTTAAAATTTTATTTTAGCTTTTATATAAACACAATTGATGGCACAAAAGAAAAAAAAAGAGGGATAAGGAATTAATGGATATACACATTGCACTGTGCTTAAATTTTATATTTTAAGTTTTTTTAATAAAAACTTTTCTTTCTACCATACCTAAATTTGGTGCCTACCATTTTCTTTCTTCTTCTGATTGATCAAAAAGATATGATGTTTGCCATATTCTTTGATTTCTTTATTTCTTTTCTTAGTCTTTTCTTTGATTCTTTTTCTTTCTTTATTATTTTATGAATGTTGATTGATCATAAAAAAAGTGCTTTATGAGAAAGTTTAGATTTTTTTTAGTGCCCCCTAACCTCATTTCTTTCCCTTTTATTTATTTATTTTTTTGGGATTTGATGCCCTACTTCAAGGAAAGTTTCGTTCTAGCTAAAGGAAAGGAGCCTAAAAATTCTAAAGTATATTTAAAATATAAATTAAGATAGAGAAAGTCAATTCTTATATATCTTCTTGGATCTATTGTAAGTATCATACATAACTTCAATTACCATATCTTTTTAAATATTTTTCTTAAAATTCAAGCTTCAATCTTAAGTTATAATTCCATACCTTTAAAGTCTTCAAAGCTACCATTCAATGTCGCCAAAACCTTACCCAAGCCCTTACTCATTCAATGTGTCCAAGCCCTTACCCAATATCCTTATGCCCTTAAACTTCCTACTATTCCAGGTACCATCCAAGCACAACCATTGAAAGCATAGGCTTAAAATAGTCCTTAAATAAGATGGAAACTCTTCTATATATGCTGAAGTAGTATCTCTACAAGGGGAGCTTCTATTTACACCGCAAAAATTACTCTCCACACCCCTTAATTTTTAAATTTTTTTAAATCCCTAAACTACCCTTAAATCCCTCCCCCACTCAATTTTTTTCTCTCCACACCCCTCCTGACCGACACCCTCTTCTTCTCTTTCTTCTCCTTCCCCGGTTGGCAGCGGTGAGTGGTGGCAGCGCGGCAGCGGCGGCGGCGGCAACGAGCGGGTGTGGCAGCCCTCGTCGATCGGGTGCCTCGCCCTGAACCCCCTTGGCTCCTAGCTCCCCCCTGCTCCCTTTTTCAGCCCTAACCGCTCCGGCCCCCTCCCCCCTAGCACCGACTCTCCTCCCCTAGCCTCCGGCTTCCCCTTGCCCCTCTATTTGGACAAACATGGCTGAACAGAGGCCCTTTGTTCGGCCAAACAAGGTCGAACAAAGGTCCTCTGTTCGGCCTGGCCTCTGTTCGGCCTTAATAGGCCGAACAAAAGGCCTTTATTCGACCTATCAGGGCCGAACAAAAACTGATAGGCCGAATGGAGGGACATGGGAAGGGGGGAGGGGGAAGGGGGGTTTGTTCCAGTGGGCTTCCGTTCGGCCCTGATAGACCAAACGAAGGGACATGGGAAGGGGAGGGGAGGAAGGGGGGTTTGTTCCAGTAGGGGGTATGAAGAGAAATTTTTGTGGTGGGGAGGGATTTAAGGGTAGTTTAGGGATTTAATTTTTTAAAAAAATCAGGGGGTGGAGAGTAATTTTTGTGGTGTAAATAGAAGCTCCCCTCTACAAGTGGCATTTGATTTTGGTATCGCCGTTATAGCCATGTGCTTGCCTCAAGGTGCACAAGTAATGCAATTGCAAGATAGGTCAATGAGATTTGCTTCATCCTTATAGTGATCATGTGCAGATCTTTCCCTAAAGTGATCAGCTAATTTATCAAAGTTTTATGGAGCATCCAATAGTGTTATCAGATAAATGTGACAAATTATTTTTATCTTCCATGTTCATTATAAGATTGTCAATATCAATAGTATCAATGTTGTATACACTGTTACTTTTAATTTACTAATATGATCCCTCGTTAGCTACTGTAAAATTGGAATAAATGGGATAGAAAATTCCCAAGTAAAATGGATAAAGGACAAAAACCCTATGATCTCATGCATGTATCAAATTCTAGTCCTAATAATACAACCTCTCATCATTAATAACAAAATTATTATACTAGCCTAAAAATGGGAGGAAGCATATATTGTATCAACATTTGCTCTTATTGTCAGAATCACAGACATAAAGTATAAAATGATATTAACTTGTTTAAAGTTGGTATAAGAAGCATGGATAGTTCTTTTCCATCGATATATATATATATATATATATATATATATATATATATATATATAAAGCTGACAAATAACCTTCAAAATAAGCTTCAGATTTGAACTCATAGATAGACAAATATTATCAATATATGGATGCATCCTTTTAACTGCGGAGAAGAATGGTGTCATGCCTCAACCTCTTAACATGACATGGTTGTGTAACTTTCAAGAGTAACCCTAAAAATTTTGCAAAAGATCTGATATTTTTTCTTAATTCATTTAATAAACATCAAATTATATGTAACATTGATTAATATTCTAGGATTACAAACTATATCTAAATGTTTTGGTATAATCAAATTTAAATATTATTTAAAACTTGATACCATTACGTCAAAAGTTAATTATTTAGATGAGTCTAGTGTCAAAAATAATATCTTTATCTTTCTCACTCCAGCCTAGTCCACCATTAATTTCAAGCATTTCCTAGCTTTGGAAAAATAGTTAAAGTAAAACATAATGAGTCACAGCATAGTAGAATTAATTATAATATTTGCATACATGTATACTCATTATAAATTACCAATAAATTATAATATGTACATGCAAAAATGAGAACATGTATGACATTCAGCAATAAAATATAACATATGCATGCTTAAGCCATAAACATATGCATTATGCAAATAATCATTATAAACACAAGTATCATGCTTAATCAATAGTATAACCAACAATATATTTCAACATAACATATCTTTCTAGGAAAGGTTTAATAGTAATATCATTATTTAAGTTTATAACACATAAGATAAATCTTGCTAACTTAGCAATAGATTAATAATGACCATACCTTGACCCATGGCAAGTAACCATATTTAGTCATGCTTCTGTCCATAGTGGTAATCATAATTTAACTATGCGTTAGTCTATATCAAAATTTAGTCACACTTTAATTCATGATAGCAATCAAAATCTAATCATACTTTGACCCTTAATGGCATCAAAATTATGACAATTATTCATAATATATATTTATCAATTTTAAAGTTATAAATTATTAATTTAATTCAATGCCATAAGCACATGAACACAGGTTTCATTATGGCTATATCAATATTATTTCTATTATATTTTATATTTTAATGCAATAAATAAGCACATATAATTTATAATAATTAAATATATTTCTATATAATTTGTTTTCAACGTCATACTATTAATACATATATGATCAAGACGTGTTCCATCGTACTAATATAATTTTCACCATAATATCTTTCCAACATGATCAATATAATATTATGAGTTTATACATATATTATTATTATTAAAACATATATAATTTTAGTGACATACGCACTCTATATGCACAAAAATTGTCACCTTAATTGAAAACTATTTCTTATTTAAAGAAATCAACTCTACTTTTGTATCTATTAGATCCAAATATTAATAAGTAATTAATACCTCCAATTAATTATCATTTTGATTTGCTACTCTATATTTAGCTTGGCCTTGAACCTAGATGTTTGCTACTCTATATTTTTCTAAAAGAAATTTAGAAAATAGTATGGTCGGTTTATGAAGAAAAAATGGCCACTGGTTGCTTTGCGTAGAAGGGTTGATCTGCTACAAAGAAAGCGCTCATGAAGATTTTTTTTTTTTTTTTTTCTAGATTGATTGATGCCTCTCTTTATCTGTTGTTTTCTTTCTTTATTAGTTTTGGATTGTGGGAAAGAAAGCTATCGATTTCTTTCTCTTTGTTTTTTTTTTAACCTGTCGGTGCCTCTTATTTTTTTTTTTTTTTGGGATGTTGATTGATCACCAAGAAAGGGCTCGATTCCCTTTTCTTTGTCTTATCCTCTTTGTTTTCATTTTAAACCTGATTCGATCATTTATCATTTCTCTTTCATTCCTTGGCTGATTTTTTTCCATACCTTTTCGGTTGCATTTTAGAAAGGTTTATGAACTGAAAGGCTTGTTACCAAATATATGGTTTTTTAATTTTAAAAATATGAACACAAGGAATTTTCATGTTTAATTTGCATAATAATTTAATTATAGATTACAAAACACTTCACATGACCATCTTTCGTTAATAAATAATATTATTAAAAATTTAGTAAAAAATATATTAAAATTCTAAAAAACTATGTTCTACAAATTAAAAAAAGTTTTCATGGAAAAATTTACTTCAGTACTCTAAAAACTTTTTACTTTTTTTTCTCTATTTTTTCTTAACTATTTGATTGGCTTTTAATGAACCAGATTTAATCAGCATGTAATTGATTATTTTGGTATATAGTTTATTTTTATATAATTATAAAATTCATAATAATTAATTATATCATTTTATATAATATATATAATAAAATATTATACAATATATAATTAACACAATATAAAAATAATATAATAGTGTTTTATAATATTAATTTAGTAATATATTAAATTATAATAATTATATGATATATTATATTACATAATATTATATTTTATTAATATCTTAGTATAAAAATAATACAACATTATCATAACAATTATTTAAATATAGTTATATTAAAAAATAATTATTATATGCAATTTAATATAATATATTTTTACTATTTACAATATATAATAAAAATTTTAAATAAATTTATTTATTTACAAAAAAATTATAATATTAATTATATATTTCATATTAGTTTATAGATAATTAATCGATAGTTATATAACGTTAGATTTTTATTCAAAAATTTTAGTGTAAAATTTTAAGAGATGGCACTCATAAAATCATTCTTTGATGATAATCATATTGCTATGTTTATGGTAATATGATTTATATGAGCAAATAAAATATCTGAACTGGTGTTTGAATTCGTTGAATTAAATATAAAAATTTTAAATTTTTTTATAAAATGTTTAAAAAAAATTTAGCATTCAATGAATCAAACGCACAGAAATTTTTATGGATGTAAATTTGACGTGCGGAATTCCTTTTTTATATTTTATTATTTTTATGGACGTGGACTTGGCGTGTGGAATGCGTTCCTCTCTAATGTTTCCAAACTGATTCGGTGTCCCTCGTTGTTTTATCAATTTTCGTCATTATGGGTGTATGCTTATCCTGTGGAATACTGTTTTTCTTTCAATCTGATTTGATGACCCTTCTTTTCTTTCCATTTTATGATGTGAATTTGGCATGAAGAATACGTCTCTTCTTTCAATCTGATTTGATGTCTCTTGTCGTCTTTAATAAGTGCAGACTTAATGTGTGGAACACGTTTTTTTCATTTTTTTTTTTTAATTTGATTCGATGCCTTTCGTTGTTTTTTCCTTTCTCTTCTCCCTCCATTATTTTTATGAATCTGGACCATCACCAGAAAAGTGCCACACGGAAATGTCTACATCCTTTGATTTTTTTCTTCTCTCTCTCTCTCTCTCTCTCTCTCTCTCTAATCATCAAGAAAGTGCCCATTATTTTCTTTTCTTTTTTTTATCGTTTTTGATTAATCTAAAAAAACGATTCATGAAAAAATCTCAATTCATTTCCTTTGATGACTATCATTTTTTTTTTTTTTTTCTTTATTTTTTTAATGATGATTTAATTTTTTTTACTTCTTTCGTTATTTTTTTAATTATTTTTATGAATATTGATGGGTCACAAAGAAAGCGTCTCGTGAAAAAGTCTCATTCCCTTGCTTTTCTCTTATTATTTATTATTTTAAAAAATCTTATACATAGAGCCGTAAAAACCTCATCTCCATGGTTGTCAAATGGGCGAACCCATGGAGCGCCTGGCCGACAATCTCACGGATCGTGCCAGCCCAATACAACATTATTATTCCCATACAATGTCGGCTTGTGCTGAGCCATATTGGCCCATGGGCTGCCCATAAAATAATAATAATAATAATAATAATAATATTATTATTATTATTATTATTATTATTATTATTATTATCTAAAAAATAAATTTGGCTCCAAAAGAAAATAAAAAAATACTTTTTTATTGATGAATTATAATATATACAAAATTACAAATAATGAAATAGAATCAATTGAAATTTTATTTGAAATAAATGCATATGATTGCAAAATTATTCTTGAAAATTACAATTTACAAATTCCAATCAATTTGAAAAATATTTTAAAAAAGATAGATAATTACAACTAATTTGAATAAAATTATTCTATATTCATTAGGACTTCTAATTTAATAAAATTACTCTTCATTCTTGGTCAAGATGTATAATTTGAACCAAATTTTCTTTATTTTAGGACTTTTTTATTTTTTTTGTTACTCATGCAATCTTTCTTCAGTATTCTACCAATCTTTCAAACAACAAACATTCTTATCACTTCAAATATCAATCACTTTTTATAAGGCTAAAATATTAAAAAATTTAACTCCTAAAATGTGAGAAAATTAATGAAAGTCATTTTGTAAATAAAAAAAAGTTCATGAAAAGAAGAAGAATGTATATGGCTATATGTTTGGCAGCACTTCTACTTTTATACATTCGATCTACAGTTTGCTACAAAGGCTTGTGATGGTAAACAAAAGAGCTTCTCAGTCCCTAAAAGGAAAAGTCTTCCTGCACTGGATGCGGTGTAGAGTGGGCGCACCGTGCACCGATTGAATGCATGCATGTCGGGTGCTCGAAAGTACGAAATTATCCTTGGCATGCACGACTGCATGCGCACGCGGCTAATTACCGTGTGTGGTATATGCGGCCTGCACCATTCCCGGTGCACAAAGTCTTTTCAGTCCCTAAAATATTGTCAACAATAGAGAGGTAAACGACAAGCATGGTAGACTCAACCCCTATATTTACGGGCGAACTCAGGGCCTGCCATGCTAAAAGGGCTGCTATACATAGCCCACATGATAGGCAAATTCCTATTGAGGTGTTTAAAGAGTTTCAAAATTATTTCAAGTTTGAGTGCTATTGAAGGCAATTATGATGGGATAAAGCCATTTGGATTGGGTCATCAGAGGGGTAGGATAAGAGGCCTTGGCATACAACCTTCGGGGCTTGATGATATAAAATGCATAAAAGAATGCAACATGTATCTATTTTTCATATAACATTAGCTCAGTTGTTGTACATTTGACTTATAAGGGTCCCTTTGAACAAACATCATGCTACCTACGTCCTCGTTTCTAAATCATCTTGAACCTGGGACTTGTGAATCATGTCTAACACTTAGCTATATATCCACTATATTCAACTATATTTGAATGATAACCATCCCAAAAATCATTTTAAAATGGGTGAAGTTAGTTTTTTTTTATTTTTTAAGGGTAGGAAAACATCATAATGTTGAGAGATTTTTGAAGAACCACATGTTAGCATGCGCATGCCAGATTAGTTGCAAGAAAGCAGTCATTTCTTAAATATTTTAAATACTCTATTTTTATAGAAATTTAATAAAATCTTTTAAATAAAACCAATTTAGACTATGAAGAATTTCAAATACCACTTTTGAGAGGAAAGAGAATCATGTGGTAAAAGTTGTAGCAAATAATTTATCTGAGCCAACAAACTCACCACCAACCTAATACAAGAAGATCTTCAAATTTTTGGATTAGGTCATTCATATCGCATAGGGCTTATTTGCAAAAACCCTAAAATCTATCAATCTATTTGCATGAGGCAAAAAAATGCATCAACATAGCATAAAACAAAAATTCCCATTCTCTTATAACAACATGGATATATTGTTATATTTTTGCATCAATGCTACTATAGTAAGGATAGAAAGAGTAATAATATAGTATTGCAAACTATTTTATTGCTAGATTGTTAGGTATAAACAGAAGCTTAATAAGAAAGAAAAAAAGGCCCCATCATGAATGAAGGATTTGTTTAATCGACTAGATATCGACTTGGTCACCAGTATAAATTTATAATCTAATAGCTCACAACAAAATATTTCAGTATAATGGTAGGAAAATTTGCATTGAATTTTTTTATTTTCAAGTGTGAAGAAATTGAAAGCCAGAAAAGTAAAACATATTCAAGAGTACCTTATATTTGTTCAGGTTTTGATCTGAATCCAGCTACCTATATTTTGGCTATCATTAATTATTTATCCTATAGAAGGAATAATTCTTTTTTCGGTGCAGCTTTGATACTACGAGCATGTTTATTTTTGCATTTCTAGAATAGTTTTGGTGTCTCATACATTTTTACTCATGGCCTATCAGATGAAGAAGCATTTGAAACTAGGGAGGAGTATGAGATGCAGCATAGATAGAGCATTAGTGAGTGTTGAGGGTAAAATCATCGTCGCATCAATAATCGTGCAAAGGGTTAGGATCAACCCTGACTCCCACTTGCTATGCGATACCCGCTAGGGATGAGCCAGCCTCAGTGGATCGGGGCGCCTTAACCCCTCAGTGAGCCAAGGATTCCCAAGCCGCCGATCCCCATCTCTTAGTCTCAGCCGAGCTATCCCTATCTCTCAGTCTCGGCCGAGCTATGACGTCTCTCGGTCTCAGCCGAGCAATAACGTCTCTCGGTCCCAGTCGAGCCACTTCTATCTCTCGGCCTCAGTCGAGCTGTTCCTATCTTTCGGCTCAGCCGAGCTGTTCCTATCTCTCGGCCTCAGCCGAGCCACTCCTATCTCTCGGCCCCAGCCGAGCCACTCCTATCTTTCGGCCTCAGCCGAGCTGTTCCTATCTCTTGGCCTTAGCCGAGCTGTTCCCATCTCGGCCCCAGCCGAGCCATTCCTATCCTTATGCCCGGCCAAACTCAGGTGCTCGAGCACCTCTGCGAAATCAGCGCGGGAGAGTTCAAATTCATAAGATTCCAAACAGAAATCATGCCCGAAAGTGGCCTAGGACCCGCGAGAGTGGCCTAGAGCCCTGGAGCCTACACAAGCGCCAAATCTCGAGACATCAACCAGCTCTTCCAGCCGTCGATCCTCTAACCAACAAGATGTGAATCTTATTGACCTCATAACAAACTGGATTCGAATCCTAACGATTTTCAGACCCACAACGCCCTCAAGGAATCAGGTGATCCTCTATAAATAGAGCTGTCTCCCGGCTCCTCAGGTATGCGCACTTGCTCACTGGCCTACTCTCCTTCTACCTCTGCTCACCCTTTTTCCGCCATTAACGCTCTGCTCAGAGCTCTCGAAAGGCCATCCCTGGAGAGACTCTTCAGCGAGAGCCTTCTCCTATCATTTGTTGATTGCGATCCCGCTGACTTGAGCGTCGGAGGGTCTTCCGCGGAGGGCCACCCCAAACGCCTCTCGCGTGAGGACTGTTTTGCAGGTCCGCCCAGGAGGAAGCCCGATCACGCCCGAGTCGGAGGACAGATTTCAGCAGCAACAAATTGGCGCTAGAGGAAGGGTCCTCAAGTCCCATAAACTTGTGATCCAGGAGACAAGGATCTCGATCTGAAAGAGAACCTCTCCCATGGCCAATCGAAGAAAGGCTATCTCTGAAGTTCGGGATCAGGTCGCCTCCCAAAGACCTGATCCGGTGAGCAGCGTAGCCGCCACCGCCACCAGTTGAAGCCCCCTCACCACCAATGGCCCAGTGACCCAGGACCAGTTTGCCTCGCTGGTCCAGCAGGTCCAAGCTCTGACCCACCTGATCCAGGGCGTTTCGAAGCCCCCCATCCAGCTGCACATCTTCCTGAGGAGAATGCAGCCCCTGCTCATCCAGCGATCTCTTCTTCGGCCCGCATGGGGTTGTAGACCCCCCTCGCCACCCTAGGGAAGCTGAGCCAGCCCCCCAAGGGGTATGTGGCAAGGATCTTCCCCGATCTCGGGGGCCCGATCCCTCTCTTGGGTGATCTCTCATCATGACTCGACATCGTCTCATTTCTCTCCTCGTCCAGCTCCTCCTGTTGTCCTGAGGAGATCCGCCGGCAACTCCGGAGATGCGCTAGGAGTTGGATGCCGCCAAGCAGGCCCACCGCTTCAGCATAAGACGGAGCAGGGCATTCCCTTTTCCAAGGAGATCATGGAGGAAATGATTTCCTCCCATGTCAAGCTGCCCGCCATTGAGCCTTACCATGGAGCCTCCGATCCTGACGACCACCTCAGCAGCTTCCGATCGATCATGATGTTCCATGGGGCATCAGATGCGATCCTCTGCCGTGCCTTCCCATCCATCCTCAGGGGATCTGCTCAAACCTGGTTCAATGCCTTGAAACCAGGTTCTGTTGGTTCATTTGACGAGCTGAGCCGCCTCTTCATCAGCCAGTTGTTAGCAGCCATCGTCATCGACGGAGATCTGACTCCCTCTTTGAGGTTAAGCAGAGAGAGGGGAGTCCCTCAAGAAATATCTTGGCCGTTTCAATACGGCCATTTGGAAGTGGACCACCTTAATCATGAGGTGGCCATGTCTGTCCTAGCAGGCGGAGTGTTGAAGGAGAGTGACTTTTACCTGGCGCTGGAGGTCAGCTACCCTCCGAACCTCTCCGACATGATGGCTCTGGCAGACAAATATGCCAGAGTCGAGAAATCGCGGAGAGCTGCCCGCACTTAGTTGACAAGGA
>UESW01001849.1:18334-53812 GCA_900491605.1 Calamus simplicifolius
AACGAGATCGAGAGGCTCATCCAGCGGGGTAGGCTGGACCAATTCAGGAGAGCACCCGAGCCAAGGAATGGGGGCGATCGCCAGCCTGAGCCTCAGCAGCCTCCTCCTCCGAATCCTCGTCGCCGGCCACATTAATGTGATCGAGGCAGTTGGTAGTCCGTCGAGCTGGCGGGACGATGAAGAAGGTTCAGCGCCAAAGAAAGCGCGACAATGAGCTCTCCTTCTCCGACAGCGACCTCCAGAAGATACAGTTCCCGCATGATGATGCGTTGGTTGTATCCCTTAATCTGAACAATTATGATGTAGACCGAATCCTTATTGATAGTGGGAGCTCCGTCAATGTTTTGTATCTCGATGTGTTTGTGAAGATGAAACTGCTTATGGAGAATCTCGAGCCGTGGACTCCACCCTAATGGGGTTCACCGGCGATGTTATCACCCCGGAGGGGGTCGTGACCTTGACGGTCCCGCGGGAACTTGGCCCCGTTGCCACTGTTCACACAGATTTTCTGGTGACCAAGCTTCGGTCGCCCTACAATGCAATTTTTGGGAGACCCGGCCTGATGTCCCTTAGAGCCGCTGTCTCCATCCCGCACCTAGCAATGAAGTTCCCTACCGGATGGGGAGTGGGAGTAGTTCGAGGAAACCAAGCTGTAGCTCGGCAGTGCTTCGTCACCAGCCTTCAGTCCAAATTGCCCGAGGTTGATGGACTGGACGCTCGGAAGGACTTTGCCGAGCAACGAGGAGAACCAGCCGAAGAGCTGGAGGAGGTACCGCTGAACGAAGCCGCCCGACCGAACCATAAGGATCGGGTCGCTACTGAAAGGGAAACCCGGTTGGAGCTGATCGACTTTCTCCGAAGGAATGCTGATGTCTTCGCCTGGTCAGCCTCTGATATGCCGGGAATCAGCCCAGACGTTCTCGTCCACCGTCTTAATGTGGACGAGATGTCCCGGCCCATGAAGCAGAAGAAAAGGAGCTTCGCCCCTGAGCGGCAGAAGGCAATTGAGGAAGAAGTTGACAAGCTCATCAAGGCAAACTTCATTCGGGAGGTAAACTATCCGAGCTGGCTGTCCAATGTTGTCATGGTGAAGAAGTCGAACGGTAAATGGCGGATCTGCATCGACTTCACCGACCTCAATAAAGCATGCCCGAAGGACAGCTTCCCTCTCCCTCGGATCGACCAGCTTGTAGATGCTACTTCGGTCATCAGATGCTGACCTTCATGGACGCATATTCAGGCTACAACCAAATCCGAATGGCGCCGAGGATGAAGAAAAGACCGCCTTCATAACCGACCGAGGTACATATTGCTACCGTGTCATGCCTTTTGGTCTGAAAAATGCAGGTGCAACTTACCAAAGGCTGGTCAACAAGGTCTTCAAGGAGCAAATCGGCCGAAACATGGAGGTATATGTTGATGACATGCTGGTCAAAAGCAAAGAAGCATCCCAGCACATTGAGGATCTCTCTGAGAGCTTCGACGCTCTGAAAATATCGGATGAAGCTCAACCCAACAAAGTGCGCCTTCGGTGTCAATTCTGGGAAGTTTCTGGGCTTCATGGTTTCTCAGCGAGGCATTGAAGCCAACCCGCAGAAGATTCAAGCCCTTCGGCAAATGGCACCCCCAACATCTATCAAAGAGGTCCAGCGCCTGACTGGAAGGATCGCGGCCCTCAACCGCTTCGTGGCTCGGTCGGCCGAGAGGTGCCTTCCTTCTTTAAAGCTCTCGATCAGCCAAGAATTTCAATGGTCTCCCGAGTGTCAGAAATCATTCGAGGACCTCAAGAGGTATCTCGGCTCTCCACCCCTCCTCAGCAGCCCCAATCCGGGAAATGTTATTTCTGTACTTGGCAGTTTCAGAAGGCGCATTGGCTCGGTTTGGTCAGAGAAGAGAACAAGACCCAAAAGCCGATCTACTATGTCAGCAAACTGCTCCGAGACGCCGAGACAAGGTACACCCGATCGAGAAGTTGGTTTTGGCCCTGGTAACGTCGGTTCGGAGGCTGCGACCATATTTCCAGGCACATTCTGTGACGGTCCTTACCGACCAACCCATCAAGGCGGTGGTCATCGCCCGGAGACATCAGGAAGAATGGCTAAATGGGCCGTCGAGCTAAGCGAGCATGACATCCGGTACCAACCTCGCCCGGCCATCAAAGCCCAGGTTCTAGCTGATTTCCTCCTTGAATGTACCATCCCGGAGGATGGTTCCACTCCAGACTCCTCTGAGCATCCAAGATCTGACGCCCTGTGGCTGCTCCATGTTGACGGATCGTCTAATGCCAATGGCTCGGCGCTGGCTTAATCCTCACCAGCCCAGAGGGGCGACCTTCGAGTATGGCGTTCGCTTCTCCTTCCCAGCCTCCAATAATGAAGCCGAATATGAAGCTCTGCTCGCTGGACTCCGAATCGCCCGTGACCTTAAAGTGAAGAAGCTGAATGCCTTTACCGACTCTCAATTGGTGGCCGGTCACGTGCGGGGCGAGTTCGAGGCCCGGGAGCCAAACATGATTCGGTATCTCCAGCAGGTGCGGGACTTGCTTTCCCACTTCTCTGAATTTGAAGTTATCCAGATCCCAAGATCCGAGAATGCCCGTGCCGATCTATTATCTCGGCTGGCAACTGCGGAATCGATGGATTCCGAGCGAAAGTTTCCCCTGGAGATCCTGGAAAAGCCTAGCATCGCGGAGGCAGACCGAGTGATGCAGGTCGAGGCCGAACCATCCTGGTTCGACCCCATACTAAGGTATCTTAAAGAAGGGTCGCTCCCAGCCGACCGAAAGGAAGCAAGGAAGCTGAAATTGCAAGCCACCCACTATGTGTTGATCGACGACCAGCTGTATAAGCGATCCTTTTCCATGCCACTGCTCAAGTGCCTTCGCCCATCTGAAGCTGATTATGCTCTTCGGGAGGTACATGAAGGAATTTGCGGCAACCATCTGGGGAGCCGATCCTTATGCCACAAGGTGCTGCGCCAGGGTACTATTGGCCCACCATGCAAAAGGATGCTGATGATCTCGTCCGAGCTTGTGACCCATGTCAGAGACATTCCAACATCCAGAGGCTCCCCTCGCCAGTTTGGTCCCTATTTCCTCCGCTTGGCCCTTTGCTAAGTGGGGGATGGATATTCTTGGCCCTTTTCCCCTCGCCACTGGACAGAGAAAGTTTTTGTTTGTCGCCATCGACTACTTCACCAAGTGGGTGGAGGCCGAGGCAGTTGCCCAAATAACCGAAGCTCGGGCCAGGGACTTCGTGTGGAGATCCATTATCTGCCGCTTCGGCCTTCCGCATACCATTATCACCGACAATGGCAAGCAATTTGATAACCCAAAGTTCCGAGGTTTCTGCGAGGAGCATGGGATCTGCCACCGCCTTACATCGGTAGGGCATCCACAAGCCAATGGAGAAGCCGAAGTAACTAATCGGACCCTGCTTCAAGGGATCAAGGCTCGGCTTGCCAGAGCCCGAGGCAGATGGGCGGACGAACTTCATCACGTCCTATGGGCCTACCGCACCACCCAGAGAATCCCCACTGGAGACCCCATTTCGGATGGCCTTCGGCACGGAAGCCGTCATCCCTGTGGAGATAGGACTCCCTTCTCCGAGTGGAGAGCTACTCAGAGGAAGCTAACGACGAGCAGCTCGCACCAATCTCGACCTGGTGGAAGAAATCAGAGAGAAAGCTCGAATCAGGGTAGCTGCATACCAGCAAAGAGTGGCTCGTTATCACGCCTCCAGAGTCAAAGGAAAATCCTTCTCACCGGCGATCTCGTCCTCCGGAAAGCATCCGTCTCCAAACCACTGGAGCAAGGAAAGCTGTCTCCAAATTGGGAAGGCCCCTATCAAGTGGCGGAAGTCATCGGACCTGGCACCTACAAGCTCCAGGATCTGGGAAAATCTATTCCCCGACGTGGAATTCGGACAATCTCCGTATATACCACCAGTAGGTACGCTTTCTATAGACTTGCCCCATTTACAGCTTTGGCATCTTGTTTCTATTATCCGGCATGACCGCTACAATCATTTTTCTGAAAAGTCGTAATAGAAAAAATGATGTTACGCATCCATTCTCGGCACAACCGAGCTATCTCCTTGAGTAAATCTCCGTACCTCGGCTGGGCCGAGTCCTATTCAAAAAGACTCGGTATGGCCGAGCACCCCCAGTACCTGGTAAAAACTTGATTCGGGCAGCTTACAAGCCCCGGCCGGACCAAAAAAAAGATTCGGGCAGCTTACAAGCCCCGCCGGACCAAAAAGAAACTTCATCGGATTCGGGCAGCTTACAAGCCCCGGCCGGACCGAAACTTTCGGATTCGGGCAGCTTACAAGCCCGGCCGGACCAAAAAGAAACTTCTCGGATTCGGGCAGCTTACAAGCCCGGCCGGACCAAAGATTCGGGCAGCTTACAAGCCCCGGCCGGACCAAAAAGAAACTCCGGATTCGGGCAGCTTACAAGCCCCGCCGGACCAAATGGGAAACTTCGGGCAGCTTACAAGCCCCGGCCGGACCAAAAAAAACTTCAATTCGGGCAGCTTACAAGCCCGGCCGGACCGAAACTTCGGATTCGGGCAGCTTACAAGCCCCGCCGGACCAAAAAGAAACTTTCGGGCAGCTTACAAGCCCCGCCGGACCAAATGGAAGAAACTTCATCCGGATTCGGGCAGCTTACAAGCCCCGCCGGACCAAAAAGAACTTCGCGGATTCAGGCAGCTTACAAGCCCCGCCGGACCAAAGAAGGCGATCGGACAGCTTACAAGCCCCCGGTGGTCTCTTACCAAAATCCTCGGGCCAAACCTTATGATATCTCCGTACCTTGGCAGGGCCAAGTAAATACCTGAAGCCTCGGCCAACCGAGCGATATTAAACCTCGGCTAACCGAGCGATATATTCTGAATGCCTCGGCCATTATCGAAGTCTCACGAACCAAGGAACACAACCCTGAAACTCCGGCCTGACGAGCAATCTCTCAAATACTCGACGCAACTAAGACGTCCTATGATACTTCGGCAGAAGTAAGCAACCTCCTTCTACTCAACAGTAAAGACATACCTACTTCGTTCTACAAACGAGATCATGCTTACCACATGAGTCCACAAGGACCGCCCAGGTCTACCTCTGACCCAAACAGGGATAAACGCTTTTCCTCCACTGAGGACCGAACATTGGTCTTAGCAAAACAAGGTAGCAAGAACGCTGCCGAAATATGCTATGACACAAAAAGCATGATATGGGAGTAGTAACTCTCAAACACAATCACGTCGAAAAAGAAGCAGGTGCTAAAAGAAGAAAGAATAAAACTTTCTTCATCAATGAAAAGAGTTACAACCTCCTAAGAGGCGTTACAAGTGCATCATGGCACAGGAAATAAAGACAAGTAAATAGCTCGGCCGGACTGCTTCAGTCAGCTTCGGTTAATAATGATGTTTCATCTGACCCGAGAAATCAGACAAAAGTCAGCTCGCCCTGAACCACTGGTTAAGGCCAAATAGCGAAGCTGGCCTCCCACGGGTCCTCTGGATGAACTAAGAGATCCAAAACAGAAGGAAGACCTGTGGATGCCGATGCTGAGGAGCATTCCCCCTAGGTGGAATGCTGGGCTGCTGGTCACTGCCCGATCATGAAAGACAGGGGACCAGCAGACCCACACTGCTCTCAACTCCCTCTTCACATGGCAAAAGATTCCCCATAGGGATGAGCTAAGAATCCAGCCCGAGGGAGAAGGAAAAGTCCGTCCTTACCATGGGGATATGCATGTGCATTTCCAACGGTCCCCATGGCAAGTGACAAAGGACACAGGAGCGCATATGTGCGCTCCCATATGATCTCTGCGGACCTCCTGTGCGCTCTCCATATGATCTCCGAAATTCCTCTCTGAGGACGGTCTGCTCTTCAGCTTCTTCATCACCCCAGCTATCCGGGGAAAATGACTTGCAAAAGGAAAGCTCAGTCCCTCCACTCTCAACCTAGGGACGCAGACATCATGAAAACTTTCACAACTCACAGGGAAGAAAGTCTTGGGAGATGGCCTAACACGGCCCCCTCCTCCCATTTTATAGGCAAACGGACCGGGAGCAGCTATTAAGCAGAAAGCCCGAGATTCAAAATGCCCTGGCCACACTACCACGTGGCTTCCCAGGATGAAAAGAACGCTCTTCGATGCGCACCGAGCGCATTGCCCAAGCCATGATGCACGCCAAAGATTTCCTTTTGATCTCGAATCAGGAGCCTTAAATGCAGGAAATCGTCCGCCGGTCTTTGAGATACGGGCAGGCCTAAAAAATCGCCCGATGAAAATGACACCCTCCAATGGCGAACGAGTGCTTGCGTCATACGTTAAAAGGACCCGCGTTGGAAAAGACCGACGGAATAAATGACTCATGCAAGTAACGAGGCATCCTTCTGCAGTTGCAAAGCCGTTTATCCATCTCGGCAAAAAGAAGGCCAACTCGCCTTGGAAAAGATAAGGCACTGGCAGAGTAATAAAAAAAAGGCACAGAAGTCAAGTACTCCTCAATAAAGGCACATCGATATCCCTGCTCCGGCCCAACCGACCGTTATGTCTTGGCATAAACCGAGACATCGCCTTGTGCTTCAACTCAAAGCCTCCATACTTCGGAATAAACCAAGGTATCTCCTTTCGATTCAATACAACTGAACATTATCTTATGCCTCGGTCAGAGCCGACCTTCCAGCTGGAAACTTTGGCCAACCCCGGTCGAATCGAGGAGCAAAGGAGCTTCGGCCGGATTCGGGCAGCTTACAAGCCCGGCCGGTGCCGAAGTGTATCAGCCCCGGCCAAAGCCGAGAAGCGCAAACCTCGGCTAGAACCGGAGTGCATTCCTTATGAATAAAAGCTTCGGCCAGAGCCGAAGTGCGTCTCTTAATATTGGAAGCTTCGGCCAAGACCGAGTGATGAGAATAAACATCTTGAAGATAGCAGCGAACACAAAAGTTGCGAAAATTCTTCTTTTCATTCATCATAAAAAGGACAACAAAAAGGGAAGAAAAAGATACATGAGCCCTCACTGGGGCTTATCATTTTCTCCGGGCGTTGCTGAGCTCTCTCCATGCCGCTGAGCTGACTGGGCCAATCTGTCGTTGGAGGGATGCTACCTGCCCCTCCAGCCGGCTGTTGGCCCGACGAAGAAGCTCGATCTCTCTCGTAGAAACAGCCAAATATTGCTCGGCCGCCCTTGAAGTCGTTCGCGGTCTGCGAACAGTGATGCCAGGACTCCCCGTCGAAGGTTACCATAGTGCAGCCCCTATGGGGGCCCCGTGGCCACTACCACCGTTACCTGGCCTCCCTCCATCTTCAGAAGCCATCCTGCTATCCCAAGCTCAGGGAGGCCATAGGAGATGTGATTAACGATGGCGTCCCCTTATCCATTTTTAAACTGCTCCTAGCGGGTATCCCGATCGCCCGGCCATCAATTCAAACACTACTCCCGCGAAATGTGCCACGTGTCACTGCCTCAGTGGGCACTTGCGGGAAACGAAGAGTTTCGCTCCCTCGTCGAAGAGGATCATTAATAACTTTACGGCGCTCAGGATGCACCCCCTTTCTCGGGACCAAACCCCTTCGTTCAGATCATGTCACCTGGAGCTGTGTTCCCTACACCCGAACCTGCGCTTCGGACTGGGAAACGTCGACTGGAAGCACACCCACTTCTTCGCTTCGGACAGGCCGAACTGTCTAACCTCGGCCCTAACCAGCATACCTCTACAACTCTTGGCCATTTCCAGTCGAGCTATCCTACTTCGGCGAAACAAATTCCCTTATCCGCACCGAGCAGGACCGGAACTATGTTCCTCGGCAGCACCGGACCATTTTATGCCTCAGCCGAGCATGCCAATTTTTCACTTCGGACAAACCAAACTATCCTTGTACCTCGGCCTCGACCGAGACGTTTATCCAAGTCCGAACCAGACCGACCTAAGAGCGCGAATGAGTTATAATTTGTTCACAGTCAGAAGAAAACTTGAGATAAAAGATTAGCCAAAAAGGCAAACAAGTGGAGACGAAAGGTTCGTCCATCAGAAATTTTAACCAGGTTACAAATCTGAAAAGCAAAAAATACACAAGTTACCCTTAAAAATCAGGGGTTGGAACGATCCCGGCAGTCTCCTCGGTAACATTCCGGGGAGCTTGACTTGTTTCGCCCACTTCAAATACCATCGTTTCCTCGGCAAGCTGAGAGTGTCCTTCGGGAGCCGCGGTCTCATCAGAACCAGAATAGCATCAAGATCGATGTCTAAAATATCTTCATGCTCAGCTTCTTCAGCCCTCGGGGTACAGGCCCCAAAAGGTTCGACATCCAAAAAGGATAAATCCCACTCGAGATGTGCCTGAGAGATCTTTGCTCGGATCTCTTCGCAGAATCGAAATGCGTCAGCACAGGCTTCTCTACGTTCTTCTGAAAACTGGGTGGAACCTTTATATTCCTCCACGGCTGAGGCAATTTGGCCATTGGCTTCAGCTAATCGATCTTGAAGCTCAAGGTTCATTTGGCGACTCGCGGATAGCTCCGCCCCCAAGGCATCAATTTGCTCTCGCACTTTGGACTCAATTTCGCCCATCTACAAAATATCGGAATGCTCAAGCCCACGGACGAAATAAAAGCACTAAAGGCAAACGAAAAAAGAGAGACACCATACCTCTTCCTCTCGCCGAGCCAGTTCGCCGCTCAGTTCTTGTACCCTCTCCAAGACCTTCGACTTAGCCGATTGATTTTGACGAAGGCCCTCTCTAAGGTCATCAATCCGGGACTGCTTGTCCCCAATTTCCGTTGAGCATAATCGAGATCATCGGTGAGCCGAATGACCCGCTCATCCAACCATTTTAGCCGATTCTCTATTTCGGCGAGTTCTTTATTCAAACCGATGAGCTGGTCTCGCTGCTGCCGACACTTGTGCTCCTCCTCCTCAAGCCTCCTGCTCCAATTGTTTTTATCTTCAACTTGACTGGCCTTCAGCTGGTCCATCTCTTTCAAAATACTGCTGCATGGCCTTAACCTTGTTGTCATGCTCTGCTTTGATCTGGGATAACTCCAGGCAAGCTTTTTTCGATTGCTCGCGAAAGCCCTAGAGCTCTTTGACCTGAGTTTCTAGCCGAGAGGCTCTCGCGGCCGCAAGACGAAAAGACTCGATCACCTTTTCGAAGTCCTTTTTGTTGAGCGCCAAGGCCTTGGAAAGCGAATCGATTGGAAGCACCCTCGCCCGAAGTTCGGCCGCCTCCTTCCTGGCCTGAGCACAGGCCCCGACAGCCAAATTTAGGCGCCAGATCAATGCCCTTATGAACAAAGAATTTCGCAAAGAAAATACAAGTGAGAAGCTATAGTCTGACCAACCATGAGTCATAATCCCAGTATAGTGGCTTACCCGAGCAGCGTAATTTGAAGCCATCGTCATGAGAGTGACATTACTGATTTCCGGGAAAAGGAAAGCATCCTTTGGCGCTTTGAGATGGCGGAAGGCCACGTCGATGATATTCTCGACCGCAGATTCGTCCGTGGAGGAACCCTCCCCCTTGCGCAAACGGACTTCATCAAAGCGGCAAGCATATCATCCAACTCCGAGCTGTGGGCGGAAGAGCCTCTAACTAAAAAGCTGACATGAGGAGCTTCGGACCGAGGAATCGTCCGCTTGGCCTCCTCTGTCAAGACTCTAATCTGTTCGGCCTCGAATACCTCAGACTCAACTGAAGGAGCCTCTGCCCGAATATCCCCCTCACTCTGTGATTCTTCTTCTTCCTCTTCCATCAATGCTCTACCTCCAGCAGATTCTGCTTGAACTCCAACCTCTCCTGTAGTGTCCTCGGGAGCCGCAGAAGAGAGATCCTTGGCGGAAGGCACCACAACTTCCACCGGCCTCTCAGCAGGCAGCTCTGTCAGAACCTCGGCAGCCGCTACTGCCTCTCTTGGCCCCTCCGCCTGAGCGGGGCCTCTTCCGCGTGTGGTAGACTTTTTACCGCCAATGTCTGAAGTATCTCTTGCGAAGGGACCGCCGGGTCGACCGGCGATGTATCCTTCGCATCATCCGATACGACTAAAATTGGGATAAGAGAAATCCCAACAGCTCCCTCCGAACTTCCCTCAGCCGTTTCCTCTGCCATTCTGCTTCCCTCAAGCAGAGAGGATTCCGCAACCCTGATTTGCATCCCCACTTCCTCTCTTATTGGGATGGGAGAGGGGCAGCTGGAACCATCCTTCTTCGATCCCTTCGGGTGGGGCCGGAAGGGCAAGGCCTCTTCTCGAATTTATGCCTCTCTCCAGAGCCAGAGCCCCTGTGGCGCTTGCCCAGTTCCTTCTTCATCTGGCCCACAAACGCTGACCTCTCGGCTGGAAACACATCAAACGGGTCAATCTAACAGGAATAATCAGGCATACTGGTCATCATGACCCAAGAAGAAAAGTATGCTCACCTTGTGAGTCAATAGGACTGAGTTCGGCGGCAAAGAAGGCATCCTCTGATAACAAGGTGCTAGCTGACACCACCTGACGCCACGAAGGGTCGCCAGATCCTCTTCTCCTATTCGCTCAACTTCGGGTGCGTCCCTAGATCCATCACATAGCTCGACCATCCCCTTGGAAAATCCAAGCCAATGTTCCCATCGGCATAAAAAATCTGGACTTCCATTCCTTTATCGAGGATGGATTATCGGCGATTGTCACGCCCAGACCCAAAAATTTGAGCTAGGGTGACAACCCGCCGCATGCCAGGCATACAAGGCGTCTTGAATTTATCACATAAATCAATATAAATCAAATTCCATATCCAGGATTTATTACAAACCAGAATTATCAGTCTTGGGCTATTGCCCTACACACCAACAAATCTGAACTAAATCAATAAAACTAAGTCTTCTAATAGAAGCTCCTTCTATCTCAATTATCCATCTTCATTCTTGAGGCTCTGAAAAACATTTGAGAATTTTATGAGCTCACACTCAATAAGTAAGCCTAATATAATTTCAAAATTTTATTTATCAGGCTAACATTAGGTTCATGTCATCAGATCAATTAATTTGAGACTTGATTCAATAACAATTACATGTTTATACTGTCATTATTTTTCTTTATGTGTCCCACGGCCCTACAATACACATCATGTGTAGCCCTCTTCAATATCCCCTAAGAGGAAGGGTCCTGGTACCAGTGTCTGTCATCTGTCATGTGATAATCTGTCATGTGATAATCTGTCATGTGTGAATCTGTCATGTGATAATCTGTCATGTGTGAATCTGTCATTTGATAATCTGTCATATGAGAACCGCGGCGACACATAAAGTTTTACTGTCATTATCATAATTGCATATAGTAACAATATGATTTTTGCCAAAACATAATTACATTTAACTATAATTTCACAGTTTATAAATTAAATAATTTATAAAATTATAATACTTGACTTACTTACCACAGTACACGAATTTCACTTGATAACCCAGCTAATTGGACTCCTAGGCACCTACATAATCATTTCCATTATTAAATTTCTAAAATCTGAATTATAAAATAATTCTTAAACTCTTCCCAAATCACTTCATAGGCCCAACTTTGGGCTTGAATATCTCTCTTAATGTATACACCCAAATAGGGAAATAAAATTATTCCAGAAACTAGAATCAATCCTGATTCGGGCCATATATTTATTTTATCATTCTCGACCCGATATAGAGCCCAAAACGCTGCTCAAACTGGGCTCAGAGACGGCCCAACAAGGCCCAAAAACCAGACGGCCCAACAGCCCACAATCCCTCTATTAACCAGCTCCTCTGTTTCAAAAGAAACAGAGGAGCCGGATGCCGTGCCGGCGGCCAGGGCCGCCGCCGGCCAAATTGGAGGCGGTCTGGCCGCCGTTGGCCGGACCGTGGCCGGCCGCCGCCGCGGCCAGCCTCCCCCACCCTCTCTCTCTCATCAATTTATTATTTTAAAGCTTTCTTTTCTTCTTCTTCGCCCGCGTGTCTTCCACGGTGCCGGCGCCAATTCCGGCCAAATTGGCGTCGATCCGGCCGCCGTTGGCCGGACCAAAGCCGGCCGTCGCTGGTGTGGACCTTCCCTTCTTTCTCTCTCCAATTTCTCTATTATCTCTCTTTCTCTCTCACTGTCTTCCGTGGCTATGGATCACGCCGGCGGCACGGCCGGCCACCATGGCCGGCCGGACCTCCACCGGATGCACCCGGCGCCGGTGGAGGTCTCCGACCAAGGCCCAGGCCCGGCGAGGCGGCGAGCACACCGCCGGGCCCGAACCAAGGATCGGACCGGCGGTCAATTTCCCACCGTCACGTCTCCCTCCCTCCTCCGCTCTCTCTCTCTCGTTGTTCTCCGGCACCCACCGGACGCTGCCCCCGGTGCCGGTGGGGTCGTCGGCCGGGGCTCAGGCCCGGCGAGGCGGCGGGCACGCCGCCGGGCCTGAACCAGTGTCGCTCACGGAGGAAGGGAAGGGAGCTGGGTTTTGTAACCCGGCTCCCCCTGTTCTCCGTTTTTTTTTTTATTACTTTCTCTCTCAATCCTCTCTCTCTCATGCATGGACAGGGGACTTACCAGAGCAGGCGCGCTGGGAAGAAACGTCCGCACGAGAGATGATGAGAAGGGGCGTCCACGTATGGTGGGAAGGAGGGTTCTACACCATCTTTTATAGGCATTGCAGAGTCCCCAAATCAAGGGACTCTGTAATTAGATATACTTGAAATTTAAATATTTAGAGTCTATCATCTGATCACGTGATAACTCTCACGAGCAATTAAGATATATCTGGAATTCAAATAGCTGGAGTCTATCATCTGATCTCGTGATAACTCTCACGAGCAATTAAGATATACCTGGAATTCAAATATCTGAGTCTATCATCTGACCTCGTGATAACTCTCACGAGCAGTTGAGAAATCTAGGGGATTACATTCTCCCCTCCTTATAAAAATTTCGGCCTCGAAATTGATAACTTTTATTAGAGAAAATTAAAGGTCCAAATTTCTGTCCCAAGGACTAACAATCAACTAAAGCTAACAGTTTTCAATCATTAACTATTTTAAGATACAAATAGTCGTGGATACTTTTCTTTCATTTCTTCTTCCAGTTCCCAAGTAGCCTCCCTTTCAGAATGATTATTCCATTGCACCTTGACATAGGGAATGGTACGCCGTCTTAGAACTTGATCTTTGCGGTCTACGATACGCAAAGGATGCTCCTCATATGATAAATCTTTCCTCAACTGTATAGGCTCATATGCTATGACATGGCTGGGGTCAGAGATATACTTTCTCAGCATAGATACATGAAAAACATTGTGTACCCCAGATAGAATCGGAGGCAGTGCCAGGCTGTAAGCAACCTCTCCAACTCTGCTCAAGATCTCAAAAGGTCCAATATAACGTGGACTCAGCTTTCCTTTAATCCCAAATCTCATCACATCTTTGGTTGGTGATACCTTTAAGAAGACATGATCCCCAACCTGGAATTCCAATTCCCTTCTTCTGACATCAGCATAGCTCTTTTGCCTGCTCTGAGCTGTACGAAGACGCTCCCTGATCAAATGCACCTTATCTACTGTTTGCTGAATCAGCTCAGGGCCTAGCAACTTCCTTTCCCCCACGTCATCCCAACATATAGGAGATCTGCACCTCCTACCATACAGAGCTTCAAATGGAGCCATCTGGATGCTGGCTTGGTAACTATTATTATATGCAAACTCCACAAAGGTAAGTGGTTATCCCAAGCTCCACCCAAGTCCATCACACAGGCTCGCAACATGTCCTCCAGAATCTGTATGGTCCTCTCTGATTGTCCATCTGACTGGGGATGATAGGCTGTACTGAAGTTTAGTTTGGTTCCCATGGCCTTATGAAGGCTCTTCCAAAACTGGGACACAAACCTGGTATCTCTATCTGATACAATAGATACCGGAACACCATGAGTCTCACGATCTGTTCAATATACAAATTAGCCAATCTTTCACTAGAGACCCCAACTCTGAAAGGTAGGAAATGAGCTGATTTTGTTAGTCTGTCCACAATGACCCAAACTGCATCGTTGCTTTAGGAGTTTTGGGCAGACCAGTCACAAAGTCCATTGTAATCTTTTCCCATTTCCACTGTGGAATCATCAGAGACTGAAGAGGTCCTGCAGGCCTTTGATGCTCGGCTTTCACTTGCTGACACACCAAGCACTTGGCCACATACTGAGCAATCTCCCTCTTCATGCCTTTCCACCAAAAATTTTCCTTTAAGTCTCTGTACATCTTAGTGCCACCTGGATGTACAGTATAGGGGGAGTAGTGAGCCTCTTTCAAAATTTCAGCCTTTAGCTCTTCACTGTTTGGCACACAAAGTCTTCCTTCAAATTTCAGGGATCCATCATCCATTATATAAAATTCATTCTGAACTCCTGATTGTACCACTTCTTTAATCCTTTGTAGCTCTGGATCTTCCATCTGGGAGGACTTGATTCTGTCAACTAAGGTCGGCTGGAGTACAAGTGCTGCAATAAGTCCATCAGACTGCTGTACTCTCAGACCAACCTCCCACTTCTCCAGATCTCTCAATACGTGAGGCTGGGAGGTAATCATAGCAGCTAACTCAGAAGAGGATTTTCTGCTCAAGGCATCAGCTACTACATTGGCCTTCCCAGGATGATACTGTAGATTCAGGTCATAATCCTTCAATAGTTCCAACCACCTCCTCTGCCTTAAATTCAGCTCCTTCTGTGTGAAAATGTATTTTAAACTCTTATGATCTGTATACACATCACACGACACTCCATATAGATAATGCCGCCAAATCTTCAGAGCAAAAACCACAGCAGCCAATTCCAGGTCATGAGTAGGATAATTTTGCTCATAAGGTTTCAGTTGTCTGGAGGCATAAGCTATCACTCTTTCATTCTGCATCAAAACATATCCCAATCCTTTTCGAGAGGCATCAGTGTATATATGGTAAAACCTTCAGATCCCGTTGGAAGAACAAGAATGGGAGCTGACACCAGGCGCTGCTTTAACTCCTGGAAACTTTCCTCACACTCCACTGTCCAGTCAAACTTCACTCGCTTTTGGGTTAAGCGAGTTAGGGGTAGAGCAATGCGAGAAAAATTCTCCACAAATTTTCGGTAATACCCGGCTAATCCCAAGAAGCTTCTGACTTCTGCCACATTGGTAGGTCGGCTCCAGTTAGTGATAGCCTCAATCTTTTTCGGGTCCACAGATACACCATCTTTAGAGATTATATGACCCAAGAAAGATACTTGATCCAACCAAAATTCACACTTCTTCAGCTTGGCATAAAGCTTCTTCTCTTGCAGAATCTGTAGCACAATTCTCAGGTGGTCCTCATGCTCCTTATGGCTCTTGGAATATATCAGAATATCATCAATGAAAACCACCACAAACTGATCCAGATATGGTTTAAAAATTCTGTTCATTAAGTCCATGAATGCTGCTGGGGCATTAGTTAACCCAAACGGCATCACCAAGAACTCATAGTGGCCATATCTGGTTCTAAATGCTGTCTTTGGTACATCCCCTTCTTTGACTTTAAGCTGATGGTACCCGGACCTAAGATCAATCTTTGAGAATATCCGGGCTCCTTGAAGTTGATCAAACAAGTCGTCAATCCTTGGCAGAGGATACTTATTTCGCACTGTTACTTTATTGATTCCCCGGTAATCAATGCAGAGTCGAAGACTGCCATCCTTCTTCTTAACAAATAGACTGGAGCACCCCAAGGAGAAGCACTGGGTCTAATAAATCCTCGATCTAGAGCTCTTGTAGTTGATTCTTCAGTTCTTTTAGCTCAGCCGGGGCCATACGGTAAGGGGCCTTTGATATAGGCCCAGTTCCAGGAACTAGATCAATAGAGAACTCGACTTCCCGATCAGAAGGTAAATTAGTCAAATCCTCAGGGAAGACATCTGAAAATTCTCGAGCTATAGGAATATCCTCCAACTTGGTCTCTTCTTGCTGAAGTCCTGACTACAGCAAGAAATCCTTGACCACCACTCATCAAATACTTTCCAGTCTGCATCGCTGATATGAACACTGAGGCTAGGTGATTATAACCACCATAAAACTGAATTCAGGCTGGCTTGGAATTTTGAAGTTGACAGTCTTCCTGAAGCAGTCTACTGAAGCATGATTGGAAGCCAACCAATCCATTCCAAGGATAACATCGAAAAACTTTAGTGGAAGGACAATGAGATCAGCATTCAACCTCCTATTCTCCAAGATAATTGGGCAAGATTTGCATACTGTGTCAACTTTCATAACATCTCCATTTGGAAGTGCAATATGCAGTCTTGCTCTAGAGAATAGGTGTCAATGATGCATTCTTGTCAAGATAGATATCAGATATGAAAGAATGCGTACCCGGGTCAATTAAAGTTTGAGCGTAAGCCGTTCCTACTTTAATCATTCCTGTCATAAGTGTAGTTTGTTTTAACATTAAGGATTGCACCTACTGTTAATTAACTGTCAATGCATTGCACTAGATAAGACTGTAATACTAGATATAACATTAAAGGGTATACCTGTCACCACAGAATTAGATGCGGCAGCGTCCTGCTGAGTGAGGTTGAAGACCCATCCCTGGGTCCTCGGTGGCTGCTGCTGTTGTTGGCTCGTTCCTTGACTTGAAGAAGGCTGATGTTCCTTCCGAAAGGGACATGTAGCAATCTTGTGATCAGTTTTCCACAACAAAGCAGGCACCAGTCACTTGCGGCAAGGCTTCCCAGGGTGGGAGTTACCACAATGAATGCAACGAGTTTCCTTATTCTGTGGTTCAGCTGGAGCCTGATGTGCACCCTTCTTCTTGGCCTGAGCAGAGGGTTGACCAGAAGTAGGCCCTTTTCTCTTCTTCCGCAGCTTCCAATCCTTTTGAACAGCATTCATATCCCTCTCAATCACCAAGGCCTTATTCACTACAGCACTGAAAGTGAGGAGCTCAAATGCATTGACCGCTTGCCTCAGTCTGGGTCGCAGTCCCTCAGTGAATCTGGTGACCTTGGCTATTTCATTGGTCACAATATTTGGAGCAAAACGGGCCAGCCTGGTGAATTCGGCTTCATACTGGGCCACAAAAAGATCCTTTTGCTCCAACTTGATAAACTCTGATTCCATCTGTCTCTGTACACTCCTGGGGAAGTATTTGTCGAAGAATATCTCTAAACTCTCCCAGGAAATAATCTGTCCATTCCGACGCTGCTCCTCGACTAACCACCAATCATAGGCTTCTCCCTGGAGATAGGTGGCAAATCTGATCCGCTCCATATCCTGACTACCATGGGCCATAAAAGCCTTCTCCATGTCTCGCACCCACCGCTCAGCATCAACAGGGTTGGTGGATCCAGAGAAAGGGGCAGGGGCAAATTTCTTGAAGTCTGCAAAGCTGCGGCCAATCCCTACCCAGGATTGAGATGGAGTAGGCTGGGTCTGTGGAGTAGTAGGTCGGGCTGAGTCTGTGGAACAGGAGGGGCAGGCTGTGTCTGCGGAGCAGTGTGTAGGCTGAGCAGTCAAAGCCTGTAGAATCTGGTGCTGCAAGTCCCGCATCGACTGCACCATACCCGAGAGAACCTGAAGCATCTCGGTCTGGGGTTGCTGCTGATCAGTCCCAACTGAATTGACAGGGGCAGCAGCTTCGGTGGCTTCCAGACCTCCTGGTTGGCCAGCATTACCAACCTGGGAACTCTCATCATTTTGTCGACTTCTAGTGCGACGTGCCATTCTTATCTCCTGATAAATTAGTTGTAATTAATATCACTGTAAACATTATTGTTAGGCTTTCAAAGCATAATTTCTGAGATTCCTTTAAATTTATAATTTGTCTCTATGTCACTCTAGTGTTTTGCCTAAAGTGTCATCATGTATATGTCCCTAATGTCATAACCAAGCTCTGATACCACTAAAGCTGTCACGCCCCAGACCCAAAAATTTGAGCTAGGGTGACAACCCGCCGCATGCCAGGCATGCAAGGCGTCTTGAACTTATCACATAAATCAATATAAAGCAAATTCCATATCCATGATTTATTACAAACCAGAATTATCAGTCTTGGGCTATCTGCCCTACACACAACAAATCTGAACTAAATCAATAAAACTAAGTCTTCTTAATAGAAACTCCTTCTATCTCAATTATCCATCTTCATTCCTGAGGCTCTGAAAAACATTTGAGAATTTTATGAGCTCACACTCAATAAGTAAGCCTAATATAATTTCAAAATTTCATTTATCAGGCTATCATTAGGTTCATGTCATCAGATCAATTAATTTGAACTTAATTCAATAACAATTACATTGTTTATACTGTCATTATTTTTCTTTATGTGTCCCACGGCCCTACAATACACATCATGTGTAGCCCTCTTAAATATCCCCTAAGAGGAAGGGTCCTGGTACCAGTGTCTGTCATCTGTCATGTGATAATCTGTCATGTGATAATCTGTCATGTGTGAATCTGTCATGTGATAATCTATCATGTGTGAATCTGTCATGTGATAATCTGTCATATGAGAACCGCGGCGACACATAAAGTTTTACTGTCATTATCATAATTATATAGTAACAATATGATTTTGCAAAACATAATTATATTTAACTGTAATTTCATAGTTTACAAATTAAATAATTTATAAAATTATAATACTTGACTTACTTACCACAGTACACGAATTTCACTTGATAACCCAGCTAATTGGACTCCTGGGCACCTACATAATCATTTTCCATTATTAAATTTCTAAAATCTGAATTATAAAATAATTCTTAAACTCTACCCAAACCACTTCATGGGCCCAACTTTGGGCTTGAATATCTCTCAATGTATACACCCAAATAGGGAAATAAAATTATTCCAGAAACTAGAATCAATCCTGATTCGGGCCATATATTTATTTATCATTCTCGGCCCGATACAGGGCCCAAAACGCTGCTCAAACTGGGCTCAGAGACGGCCCAACAAGGCCCAAAAACAGACGGCCCAACAGCCCACAATCCCTCTATTAACCCAGCTCCTCTGTTTCAAAAGAAACAGAGGAGCCGGATGCCGTGCCGGCGGCCAGGGCCGCCGCCGGCCAAATTGGAGGCGGTCCGGCCGCCGCCGCGGCCAGCCTCCCCCACCCTCTCTCTCTCATCAATTTATTATTTTAAAGCTTTCTTTCTTCTTCTTCGCTCGCGTGTCTTCCACGGTGCCGGCGCCAATTCCGGCCAAATTGGCGTCGGTCCGGCCGCCGTTGGCCGGACCAAAGCCGGCCGTCGCCGTGTGGACCTTCCCTTCTTCTTTCTCTCTCCAATTTCTCTTATCCTCTCTTCTCTCTCACTGTCTTCCGTGGCTATGGATCACGCCGGCGGCACGGCCGGCCACCATGGCCGGCCGGACCTCCACCGGACGCACGCCCGGCGCCGGTGGAGGTCTCCGACCAAGGCCCAGGCCCGGCGAGGCGGCAGCACACCGCCGGGCCCGAACCAAGGATCGGACGGCGGTCAATTTCCACCGTCACGTCTCCCTCCCTCCTCCGCTCTCCTTTCTCTCTCGTTGTTCTCCGGCACCCCACCGGACGCCGCCCCCGGTGCCGGTGGGGTCGTCGACCGGGGCTCAGGCCCGGCGAGGCGGCGGGCACGCCGCCGGGCCTGAACCAGTGTCGCTCACGGAGGAAGGGAAGGGAGCTGGGTTTTGTAACCCGGCTCCCCCTGTTCTCCGTTTCCTTTTTTTTTTTTTTTTTATTACTTTCTCTCTCAATCCTCTCTCTCTCATGCATGGACAGGGGACTTACCAGATGCAGGCGCGCTGGGAAGAAACGTCCGCACGAGAAGATGATGAGAAGGGGCGTCCAAGTATGGTGGGAAGGAGGGTTCTACACCATCTTTTATAGGCATTGCAGAGTCCCCAAATCAAGGGACTCTGTAATTAGATATACTTGAAATTTAAATATTTAGAGTCTATCATCTGATCACGTGATAACTCTCACGAGCAATTAAGATATATCTGGAATTCAAATAGCTGGAGTCTATCATCTGATCTTGTGATAACTCTCACGAGAAATTAAGATATACCTGGAATTCAAATATCTGGAGTCTATCATCTGGCCTCGTGATAACTCTCACGAGCAGTTGAGAAATCTAGGGGATTACAGCGATCATCTTGAACGACTTCCGGGACCAATATACGACCATTCAGAACCTCTGCCGAAAACCAGATTGTGGCAAACTCGGAACATGGAGAGGGTCGCAGTCATCCCGGCGCGACTACAGAGCGAAATAAACCCGATGAGATTACGCCAGCTGTTAGGCACCACCATTGTCGGACAAATGTTGTAGAACCTCATCACCTCCTGTACCAATGGGTGAAGAGGAAATCGAAGGCTAAGACTTCCTCATAGAAGAAAGCTCTCAGACTTAACTCAGTCGAAACCCTATCGTCGGCTTTCGACACATATAGAATTACGTCTCCGGGGACTCTATAAGGCCGGCGGATCCTCTCCAGGTCCTCTAGGGAGATCTCCGAGGCAATATCGCTTGGGCCCTTCATATTCTCGAGCCCAAGGAGCGAAACACAAGCAAATCTGTGGGAAGTAAAGGAGAGAAAAAAGAAGGGCCTCGATGGCAGGGACGAAGAGGCATTGCGGAAGAAACGCCGCCCTAGCCTCCTCTCTCCCCTTTAGATAGCGCTTCAAAAAGTTGCCTGTGTTAAGGCTCCTCAATGAGTGCCGCAAACGCAAAAACCCTGCCACGTGAAGCTCCCCCAATCACCGCTCGCAAAATCCGAAGAGTTTTCACCTCGAGCAACAGCAAATAATGATAGCGGATTGGTGGCCCGTTAGTTTCGGAGCCATCATTGCACCTTTTCAAATCCTTCTAGATAGGATTATTCTAAATTCTACTCCCTAAATCTGAAGTTACACTTCAGACTAGGGAGTGAGGGGCATGTGATGAGGGGTAAAAAAATTATTGCATTAATGTGCATACAATCCAAGACGTTGGGCTAGGGTTGGCCCGTGCACCCTGTCGCATAGCCGTCACATCCGAAAGGCAGCAATGAGTAGGCTACCCTCTCCAAACAGCTTTCGTGTGACAGTTGGCCGAGCTATTATCATACCTCGGCTGATCGAGCTGCTATCATACCTCGGCTGATCGAGCTATTATCAGTTGGCCGAGCTATCGTTATACCTCGGCTGATCAAACTATAATCATACCCCCACAGGCCGAGCTATCCCATGCCTCGGTAAATTGAGTCTCACCATACTTCGGCAGATTCAGCCCTTTTCTATACTTCGGCCTGACCGAGGTATCCAAGCACTTCTGCGGGAATACACATAAACTAACAAGATTTCGAATAGGAAATCATGCCTGCGCTACCAGAAATGGCCTAGAGCCTATGTAGTCCATGAATCTTGAAGCATCATCTGCTCTTCCTGGCCGTTGATCCTCTAACCAACCAGATACGGATCCTACCAGCCCTATAACGGCCTGATTCGAATCAGTTTCGAATCCCAACAACTTTCAGACCCTCTATGATGTGTCCAAGGAATCAGGTGATCGCCTATAAATATTACAGCCCCAAACCCCTCAGGTATGTCATTCTGCACACTCAAGGCACATGCACGCTTGCTCACCCCTTGTCACCATTAACGCTCTGCTCAGAGCTCTCGAAAGGCTACCCTGGAAAGACTCTTCAGCGAGAGCCTTTCCTTATATTTGTGATTGATGATCCCCGCTGACTTGAGTGTCGAAGGGTCTTCCGCAGAGGGCCACCCCCAACGCCTCTCGCGTAAGGAATGTTTTGCATATCCGCTCAAAAGGGAGCCCACTCTAAAGCTCGATCGCATCCGAGTCGGAGGATAGATTTCAGCAGCAACCCTACAGATGTGTGTCCTCCACATATTCCTCCTATGGAGGTGGGTCCCATATCTCTTGGCATATTACATCATTTCATATTATGAAGAACCGCGGCGATACATATTAGCATATTCTCAAGTATTATATTTATATCTTGGATGCAACTTATCATGCATCATCACAAGCATAAGCTTCTCACATATACAGTGGTTTGAACATTAGCAATTGCATATAATTATATCAAATAGTACTAATTGGTTTTGCAAAGTCAAAGTAATCATATCCCTCATTAGTCACATATAAAAGTCATTACTTTAAAAGATATCAGCAATTACAAATAACCAGACCAAATAATGAATTGCATACTTATTGTACTATTTAACAATTTAAAATAGTCAAATCAAATACACAGTTCATTCTTTCTCATTTCATAATTAATACAGCTATAATTTCAATATTTACATATTAAATAATTCATAAAATTATAAAATTGGCTTACTTACCTTCTGACGCTAATCCAAAAGTGTAAATCAGTTATTTGGGCACTTGGGTACCTACAGCATCAATTTCTTAATTTTTAATCTCTAAAATCAGCATATCAAAATATCTTCTAAACTTTACCCAGTTTAATCCTGGAACCAACTTGGGGCTTAAATATCTTTAAATATATAAGCCCAAATAAAAAAATAAAAATACCTCAAGAAACTAGGATCAATACTGATCCAAACCCCATCTTCCTTTTATTGGGCCTGATCCAATTTAGGGCCCAAAAAACAACCCAAAGAGATTAATTGACTTGTATTAGCTTGAACCAGTCAGCCCACTGGTTCAAGCCCAAATAAAAAGGCCTCAGCCTTCATCTCCAAGTAATCTCATGTGAAGTCCTCCTCGATACAAGTGCCACCAAACTTCCCCTCTTCTTCTTCTCCTTCCTTGTTCTTCTCTTTCCCCTCCTATCACAGTATTTGTGACGATGGCACAACCGATAGAGGAGGTTGGCTAGCCTCCTCCTTCCCTTCCCGGCTGCCTCGAGTGGTCGGATTTCCACGGCCAGCACAATTGAGGTGTCTGGCATGGCTATGAGAGCAGCAACCAAATGCTACCCTCCTCCCCTTTCCCTTTCTCTCTTCTCTCTGCTTAATTACCTTGCCAACGCAAGGGGGGTGGAGAAGGCAGCGGCACGGGTGGAAGGAGGGAAAGCTCCTCCGTTCCTTTTATAGTGGCAAGGGGAGGGCCAGCCCTCCCCTGTGCCCGTGTGAAGAGGGGGAGCCGATGCGCCCTCTTCTTTGACCAGGGCGGCATGCCGGTCGTGTTGCCTACAGGTACGATCGTGGCGCCGCGCTGCACTCTGCAGCAGCGCGGTTTGCGCTACCAATCGCTGGCGTGCACGACCCGCTTTCTTTTTTTTTAATGTCGGGGATTACATCCTTCCCTCCTTATAAAAATTTTGGCCTAAAATTAATGCATCTCAAATAGCAATTGAGATTCAAAATTAAGACCACAGATTTACTTTCTATTCATTTGCATAAACTAAGTACAAACAAATGAGGATATTTAGTTTTCATTTCCTCCTCAAGGTCCCAAGTAGCTTCCCTCTCATAATGGTTACTCCACTGAACCTTGATATATGGAATACTACGCCGTCTTAGAACTTGATCCTTGCAGTCCACGATACGCACAGGATACTCCTCATATGTCATGTCATTCTTTAACTATATGGGCTCAAACTGTATCATATGGCTGGGGTCAAAAATGTACTTCCTCAACATAAATAAATGAAATACATTGTGTATCCAAGAGAGTGCTGAAGGTAATGCCAGGCTATAAGCCACCTCCCCTACTCTGCTTAGAATCTCAAATGGCCCAATGTATCGTGGACTCAGCTTACCTCTAACCCCAAATCTCATTACATTTTTGGTTGGTAATATTTTCAGGAAAACATGGTCCCCAACATGAAATTCTAGATCCCTCCTCACAACAGTATAGCTCTTTTGTCGATTTTGAGCTATGCAGAGTCATTTTTTAATCAATTGTACCTTCTCTACAGTCTGTCGAATCAGCTCTGGGCTCAATAATTTTCTCTCCCCACTTCATTCCAATATCAGGGAGATCTGCATTTCCTATCATTCGGAGCCTCAAATGGAGTCATTTGGATACTGGCTTGGTAGCTGTTATATAAGCAAATTCCATTAAAGATAAGTGGTTGTCCCAAGCACCACCCAAGTCCATCACATAAGCTCGCAACATGTCCTCCAAGATCTGTATGGTTCTCTCAGACTGCCCATGATGGAAGGTTGTGCTGAAGTTCACTTTGGTCCCCAGAGCTCTATGAAGACTCTTCCAGAATTGGGACACAAACCTAGAATCCCGATATAATACAATAGATACAGGAATGCCATGAAGCCTTATGATTTGCTCAATATACATGATGGCCAATCTTTCACTGGAGATCCCAACTCTGAATGGCAGGAAATGGGCTGACTTTATCAACCTGTCTACAATGACCCATAGTGCATCGTTGCTCCCAAGGGTCTTAGGCAGACCAATCACGAAGTCCATAGTGATATTCTCCTATTTCCATTGTGGAATCATCAGAAACTGAAGGGGTTCCACAGGCCTTTGATGCTCAGCTTTCACTTACTGACATACTAAACATTTGACAACATACTGAGTAATCTCTCTCTTCATTCCCTTCCACCAAAAGTTTTCTTTTAGGTCTCTGTACATCTTGGTGCCTCCTGGGTGCACTGTATAGGGAGAATAGTGAGCCTCCCTTAGAATTTCTGCCCTTAGATCCTTCACATTTGGCATACATAGCCTATCATTAAATCTCAGGGTTCCATCTTTCATTATAGTAAAATCATTTTGGACCCTTGACTCCATAGCTTTTTAATCTTTTGCAGGTCTAAGTTTTCTTTCTGAGAGGACTTGATCCTGTCTATCAGAGTTGGTTGGAGTACAAGTGCTGCTACAAGCCCATCGAACCGTTGTACTCGCAATTCAACTTTCAACTTCTCAAGGTCTCTCTGGATATGAGGCTGAGAAGTGATCATAGAAGCTAACTCCGAGAAGGACTTCCTGCTCAAGGCATTAGCTACCACATTGGCCTTTCCTGGGTGATAGTGCAGGTTCAGGTCAATCTTTTAATAGCTCCATCCACCTCCTCTACCTCAAGTTTAACTCCTTCTGAGTGAAGATATATTTTAGACTTTTGTGGTCTGTGTACACATCACATGCCTCTCCATATTGATGGTTATCTCAATACGACTTTGAGATGTTTACGGAAGTGAGATAAGGATCAAATCATATATCTTAGCGGAAACAAGATAAGGATCAAATCACATATCTTAAAAAATTGAGTTAGCGATCTATACCCATATTAATTTAATAACAAGAACAATAAGGAGATTAAGAAATTGACCTTTCGTTCTTCACCAACACTACCTTGGAATCACCAAATCCTTTTGATCACCATGGATCTTTCCAAACGTTCTCCAAATTTTGATGAACGCGAACGAGTGGGCGTTCCTTTTGATTTGAGTTAAGATCACACAACTGAGTTTTATTCACTTTGTCTTCTCAACTCATGAGATAAAGTGAAGTTGAAGGAGAGAACTCTCTGTGGTTGATCATTGTTGTCCGATGTTCTCTTCTGTTATTTTTTTCTCGTAAATCTTATATTCTGAGAGAATAATAACTACCAACCTTTTTAATTAATTAATCAATTAATTAAATTTTAAAAATTACTTCTAACTCTTAGAATTACTTTAACGTATATCAATCCAACAACCAATTGTTGGTTAGTTTTGATATACTTATCATGGGACGTTACGGGAGAGAGAAAGGCTCTCTCGCGATCACATATATATTTTTCCAACAACTAAATAATTTCCACATAAACTCTTCTCGTGGAATATGCCTACGATGTATTCCTAGCACACCGTATATTTTTAAATTTAAAAAATAATTTTAATTTATTTTTAATAATATTATTTAAAATAGAAATTAATCCAATTAATTTCTGTATGAAAATTAATTTAGAATTCTCAATTCCAAATTAATAACTCAACCTAACATATCATAAAGTTCACATAATTTAATGGAGCCATCCAGAGGAACTATGGACATTATAATTTTAAGCTCCAATAATTTTGACATTCAATTAACACCTTAATTAAAATATTAAAATTATTAATTCCAAATTACTCCACTAAAAATTTAGAACTGCACTCTTAAAATTATAAAATTAATTATATTCAAAAGGATTTGAATCGTCCATTGATATAGTCACTACATATAAATCAATCCTCCATAAACGGTTCATGATTAAAGCTAGGCATTTTCGTTAACCTCTTTAATTATATCTTTATCCATAAGTACCATTGATTCTATAATGAATAATATATTTATGATCCAATCATAAATTGAGAGCTCTTATTATTCAAGCTCCAAATCAATACTTATGGGAACCGTCCATCTGACTTCTTTACGAAGGAATGGATTTCATCTTGTATATTAATATTCCCGACTACTTATGTTATTATATTTTCAATATACCAAGAATTTGATACTATGTTTCTGTGTCATTACCTGACATGTCAAAAAATATAATACAATAAATAGGAGTCTATTAATTACTCAGAATTAAGATCGATTCATATATGACCATCATTGATTAATTTTGAATGCTCTATTTTAACAACGAAATTTATTAGAGATTCATAATTAATCACGTTCCAGTCCTATATAATCAAATTATATAAAGCGCTTTCATTCCGATAATCTCATTATCAACAATCCGGATAAGATCGTTTCATTCAGAATGTAATGAACCGCACTAGTAATTTTAAATTAAAGATCCCAATTGCAACTTTAATTTAATTATGGATAAATTTAGATTATTTACTTTAAATATTATCCTCTGTATATAACACTTGTATACAATATTTAAAGTCACATTTAAATAATCCAGGAATTTTTAATATTTATAAAGCATCAAAACATACATGCAAGTATAATATTGAAAATTTTCTCAAATTATTTAGCAAAATAATAAATGTCATTTGTTTTTGGGCACATATCCCAACACATATAGATAATGCCGCCAAATCTTCAAGGCAAAAATCACATGGGCCAACTCTAGGTCATGGGTAGGGTAATTTTGTTCTTGTGACTTTAGTTATCTGGAGGCATAAGCTATCATCTTCTCATTTTGCATCAGAACACATCCCAATCCCTTCCAAGAAGCATCTATGTATAGGGTGAATCCTCCAGATCCTAACGGAATGGTAAGGACAGGGGCTGACACTAGGTATTGCTTCAGCTCTTGGAAGCTTTTCTCAGACTCCTCAGCCTAGGCAAACTTCGCTTATTTTTGGATCAAGTGAGTTAGGAGTAGAGCAATACAAGAGAACCCTCCACGAATCTGCGGTAATATCCAGCCAGCCCCACGAAGCTTCTTACTTTGGATACATTGGAAGGCCGACTCCATTTTACAACTGGCTTAATCTTCTTCGGATCTACATATATGTCATCTTTAGATATTATATGACCCGAGAAGGATACTGGCTCAACTAGAAGTTACACTTCTGCAGCTTGCATAAAGCTTCTCCCGAAGAGTTTGCAAAACAATCCTTAGGTGGTTCACATGCTCCTCCTGACTTTTAGAATACACCAGGATGTCATCAATGAATATCACCATAAACTGGTCCAAGTATTGCTTAAAGATTTTGTTTATCAAGTCCATAATTGCTGCCGAAGCATTAGTCAACCCAAACAGCATCACCATGAACTCATAGTGGCCATACCTAGTTCTGAATGTTGTCTTAGGCACATCCCCAGCCTTGACCTTGAGTTGATGGTATCCAAACCGAAGATCAATCTTCAAGAATACCTGAGCTCCTTAGAGTTGATCAAATAGATCATCAATCCTCGGCAATTGATACTTGTTTCGCACTGTTACCTTATTGATTCTTGGTAATCAATGCAGAATCGAAGACTTCCATCTTTCTTTTTGACAAATAATACTGGAGCACCCCAAGGTGAGACACTAGGTATGATAAATCTCTGATTTAGAAGCTTCTACAATTGGCTCTTCAGGTCTTTTAGCTCAGCTGGGGCCATGCGATAAGGGGCCTTGGATATAGGTGACCAAATCAATGGTGAACTCGACTTCATGGTATGAGGGCAATTCTGAGGGCAATTCGGTCAATTCATCCGAGAAAAAATTAGGGAATTCCCGAGCCACTGGAATATCCTCCAACTTGACCTCTTCCTGCTGAAGGTCTCTGACCATAGCAAGAATTCCTTGGCCACCTTTCTTTAAATATTTTGTAGCCTACAGTGCTGATACAAACACTGAGGCCAGATGCTCCTGGGTTCCAGTAAAACTGAATTCAGGTTGATTAGGAATTTTGAAGATCACCATTTTCTTGAAATAGTCTACTGAAGCATGATAGGAGGCCAACCAGTCCATCCCAAGGATAACATAGAAGGACTTCAATGGAAGGACGATTAGATCAGCCTTCAACCTCTTATCCCCTATATTAATCAGACAGGATCTGCATATTGAGTCCACCCTCATAACATCTCTATTTGGGAATGCAATGTGCAACACTTGCTCTAAGGGAACGAATGTCAATGATGCATTATTGGCAAGATAAGCATCAGATATAAACGAATATGGGCACCCATATCTACTAAAGTTTAAGCATAAGTGTTGCCTACTTTAATTATCCCTAATCACAAAGTTTAGTTTGTCTTAGATGTCATGAAGTTTAACATTGCTTTTCCTATTTATCATTCATGTTCAATGCATTACATCGCATATGAACAAAATAATCTTCAAGGAGTACTTAAGTAACAGGCATACTGCTACTACGGAGTTAGAAGCGACAGCATCCTGTTGTGTGACGGTGAAGACCCTTCCTTAGGTCCTTGGCGGCTGCTGCTGATTCACCCCCTGATTTGAAGGAGGCAGCTGATCCCTCCGAAAGGGATAAGTGGCCATCTTGTGATCCACTTTCCCACATATGAAGCAGGCACCTTTCGACCCACGGCACCACCTGCCCGGATGGAAGTTTCCGCAGTAAGGGCAATGGTCTCCTTTTCCTTCAGTCCTGAGGGAGCTTGATATGCATCTTTCTTCTTGGCCTACCCGAAGGTTGGCCCGAAGAAGACCCCTCCTTTTCCTCTGTAGCTCCCACTCCCTTTGGCTCCTATTCATGTCTCTTTCGATCACCAGGACTTTGCTCACCACAGCACAATATGTGGAGGTTCAAATGCATTGACTACTTACCTCAGTCTGGGTCGCAGTCCTTCGATGACCTTGTGATTTTGGCTCTCTCAATGGTCACTATTTTTGGAACAAAACGGGCTAGTCTAGTGAACTCAGCTTCATACTGGGCCACAGAGATTCTTCTGCTCCAGTTCAAGAAACTCAGATTCCATCTATCTTTGCACACTACTGGGAAAGTATTTATCGAAAAAGACCTCCTTGAACTCCCTCCAGGTGATAGCCCATCCACCCAATCGCTGCTCCATATGTAACCACCAATCATAAGCCTCCCCTTGAAGGAGTTAGGTGGCAAATCTAATTCGCTCCTCCTCCTGGTTACCATGGGCTGTGAAGGCCTTTTCCGTCTCCCTCATCCATCCCTCAGCATCAACGGGGTTAGTAGATCCAAAGAAGGGAGTAGGGGCCAAACCCTTAAACTCAGTAAAGCTCCAGCCCCCTCCTTGCCAGGGTTATGGCGGAGCGGGCTGGACTGGTGGTTCGGGTTGGACTAGCGGAGTTTGCGGAGGAGGGGCGGGTTGAGCAGGCACGACTTGTTGGATCTGCTACTGCTGGCCTGCACCATTTCCATGAGGACCTAAAGTATCTCGGTCTGGCATTGTTGTTGGCCATTGCCAGCCAAATTAATGAAACCAGAGCCTCCAGAAGTTTGCTAGCCATCCTGTTGGCCAGAGTCACCAGTTTGGGAACCTTCAATTATCGCAGACTTCTGGTGCGATGAAGCATTATATTCCCTGCCAAGTTTGTTCCAATCAATATCTTTACAAACCTCTAAATTTCAGGCTTTTAAAATATATTTATTAAATCATCTTAGAGTTGTTACCCTCCTAGTTTTATCCTACTACTTGCCTAGTGTCATCATGTGTTTGTCCCTAAGGTCAAACATAGGCTCTGATACCATAAAAGCTGTCACACCCCAGACTCAATATGGGATCCAAGGGTGGCAACCCGCCCCATGCCTGGCATGCAAGGCGTCCTGCAGCAATCCAATTTATACAAGGAAGGATAATACCTCTATGTCATTCAGAGTCAATAACTTTAATACAAGCCATAATTATGAGTTTTGGGTTACATGCCCATCATATATAATCAATGGGATTACAACAAAATGTTGGATCTAAGTTATTTAAGAGAAGCTCCAACCACCCGATATTCCCTTCATCAGTCTTGTGGCTCTGAAAAAATATATGAGATTTAAATGAGCTCACAATCAATAAATAAGCTACTATAATATAATATAATCATTTTAAGATTTATCAAATCATATTTGCATATAAAACACATATAAAGCTTCCAATTTCAAATACATTTTGCCATGTCATCAAAACATGCATATCATATGCTCAAAGTAATTTTGAAAGCTTAGTCATGCAATAATTCCGAAATATGCAATGCAATCAAACTCATTGTATCTATTAATTATTAATTTATATGGTTCCCACGGCCCTACATATATTCACAAACACCCCACTGGTGTATCACTCTTAAATGTCCCCTAAGAGGAAGGGTCCTGGTACCAACATTATGCCATATATCATAATCAGTTACAGCGCACCCTACATATGTATGTCCTCCACATATTCTTCTTGTGGAGGTGGGTCCCGTATCTCTTGGCATATTACATTATTTTATATTATGAAGAACTGTGGCGACACATAATAGCATATTCTCAAATATCATATTTATGTTTTGCATGCAACTTATCATGCATCATCATAAGCATAATCTTCTCACATATACAGTGGTTTGAACATTAGCAATTGAATATAATTATATCAAATAGTACCAATTGGTTTTTGCAAAGTCAAAGTAATCATATTCCTCATTAGTCACATATAAAAGTCATTACTTTAAAAGATATCAGCAGTTACAAATAACCAGACTAAATAATGAATTGCATACTCATAGTACTATTTAACAATTTCAAAATAGACAAATCAATACCACAGTTTCATTCTTTCTCATTTCATAAATTAATACAGCTATAATTTCAATATTTACATATTAAATAATTCATGAAATCATAATAATTGGCTTACTTACGTTCTGATGCTAATCCAAAAGTGTTAATTAGTTATTTGGGCACCTAAGTACCTACAGCATCGATTTTTCAATTTTAATCTCCAAAATCAGCATATCAAAATCTTCTAAACTTTATCCAGTTTAATCCTAGGGCCAACTTGGGACTTAAATATCTTTAAATATTTTAGCCCAAATGAAAAAATAAAATACCTCAAGAAACTAGGATCAATACTAATCCAAACCCCATCTTCTTTTATTAGGCCTGATCCAATTTGGGATGTAAAAAATCAACCCAAAGAGCTTAATTGACTTGTATTAGCTTGAACCAGTCAGCCCACTGGTTCAAGCCCAATAAGAAGGTCTCAGCCTTCATCTCCACGTAATCTCACGTGAAGTCCTCTCTTCGACGCGAGTGCCACCAGACTTTCCCTCTTCTTCTTCTCCTTTCTTGTTCTTCTCTTCCCCTCCTGTCACAGTATATGTGACGATGACACAACAGATAGAGGAGGTTGGCCAGCCTCCTTCCCTTCCCGGCTGCCTCGAGCGGCCGGATTTCCACGGCCAGCGCCATTGAGGCATCTGGCATGGCTATGAGAGTAGCAACCAAATGCTGCCCTCTTCTCCCCTTTCCCTCTCTCTCTTCTCTCTGCTTAATTACCTTGCCAACGCAGGGAGGGTGGAGAAGGCAGCGGCACAGGTTGAAGGAGGGAAAACTCCTCCCTTCCTTTTATAGTGGCAAGGGAGGGCTGACCCTCCCCTGTGCCCATGTGAAGAGGGAGAACCGACGCACTCTCTTCTTTGACCAGCGCGGCATGCCGATCATGCTGCCTGCGGGTATGATCGCAGCACCGCGCTGCACTCTGCAGCAATGCGGTTTGTGCTGCCAATCGCTGGCGTGCACAACCCGCTTTCTTTTCTTTTCTTTTTTTTTTCTTTTTTTTTTGACGTGGGGGATTACAATCTGATTTCAAATGCTCAACTATCAGCAAAAGAAATGTGAGGAAGCAAGGATACATAGGAAAGGTAACATTGTCATCCTACTAGGTTAATAGTCAAACTCTCACAAACAGAATTATTATTAATAATACTACCACGGGACTCAACAGTGAATTCCTCATGTCTAAATGGATAAACAATTTCCCAAACCAATATTCTCATGAATATAAGACATCGTAGGTCAGCCACAAGAAAGAAGTCAATGGAATTGCTATCATCTGGTTTCCATGTTTTACTAAATGTCAGCTAATAAAATTTTGTAGACAAGACTTATCAAAAAGTAAAGTGCCATGACATGTCCCAGTGCAAAAGCCTCAAATTCTTGAAAACTAGTATGTCAAAACAAGTGGTTAAAATATGAACAGTAACCCTCGTTTAATTTATTTAATTCTTTTACATAATATAATTCTTGAAAATCAAGCAGAATATTTTTCATCCTACCATTGGCAGACTCCAATATCTTTGCCAACTTAGCAAACCACTCAGCAGATCCGGTCCAATTCTCTATGTTTTATGCTCCAAACAGCTTATTCTCCTTAAGGAAAAACCAGCTCATTTTAAATGCTAATTACTATATGGTCTCTCATGGATATTCTGGTTTTCTATGCATTACCTACCAACTCGGATAAATAAGTGGAATCTGTCATCACAATAAGGGCACTGGAACCCTTTTGGTTCACAACATGCAACCTGCTTCTAAAAGGATCCTTGGCAATCATTATTCATGAGTAAGCTCTTAGAGTGCCCCACCATACTTCATAATGTAGCACCTGTTATGCCAATATATTCCTTACTTACAAAAGAGACATTTGGCAACTGCAAAACAACGGACCATCTTTACATTTAAAAGGTATGCTATTTATGGTTAAGGAGCTAGCAGAATTGCTAGTCAGCCTACATTTCCCACCTTAGTAGTTCTACAAAGGACCCAGCTCTTCAACAGTAAAAACTTCTAACAATAACTCCCATCCCTCGTATTTCTGTTTCTTTTATGTTAATTACATCACCTTTGGCCTCTGGATGCCTTTGCATAGCCATGTAACATATTCTACTTTTGCAACTTTCCCATAGATATGGGAGGTCCATGAGTACATCCATATTTTTTCTTCTATCTATCAACAACAGCATGCGCTGCACCAAAAAAAATTTACCAAACACCAACCTCCCTGAAATGATACAAACACAGATTGAGGATCCCAATACTCAACCATTCAAGCAGTAGCCTCCCCATATCATACCTCTCCTACCTAACTCTTCCCCAGAATCAATCCTTTTTGCAGTAATATTAAAAAAATTCCTTGCCAATTGGGTTGGATAATATTCTTGAACTAACTGGATGCAATATTATTTTCTAATCATTATTCTGTAAAAATATATATTCTACATAATTTGCTGATATAATTGAAGAGTTCTCTAGTACACATGCTGCAAGAAACTTCAGGATGCCTACAACCATTGCCTTATCAAAGTTTGCTTAAAAATGAGAGTTATCTCCTTCCAATGAGCTAATTAGCTTTCATTTGTTTTCCCCCAACAAACCACATAGCCACCAGCTCCCATTTTTTGATGCCCATCTATGCTCCTAAACATTTTCAAGTGGTGAGTTTGTATCTTTAGCATAGTTCTGTTATTGTGAACTTCTAGAAAATTTGGTTGATTACGACAACATCCAAAAATGACTTACCTAGAGTTGCAAGTTGAAAACAAATCCAATGTCTTTTCTTTCTTTAGACATTCTCCTTTCCAGCAGCTGTTAGCACATCCTTCTTCCTAGAAACAAATGCAAATATGATAAAATAATCCACTCAAGTGGGGGCAAAGTTGATATCTCACCTTTTTCTTCATTATTGAAAGTTCAGCAGCCAATTGAAACCACTAGGATGAAAACCATCGATAAGGAAGTTGAACCATAAGGTGGTGATGCATGCTTAGATCTATTCTATCTTATCCAAGTTTCCTCACAGTTGATAAGCTCCTCATATCATCTGTTGCCTCCCAGCCTACACCTTGTACATCTCAACTTCAAATACCACAGAATCCATCTCCAGTCTTAAAAGAGTAAATATATCTCCAGGCCTCTGTGCCAGTCTACCTAGAAAGAAAGTGCATTTTGTTCAGTAGCAATAATACTTAGATATTTATCCAATTATCAAGTTTGAGATGGCATTTAAACATGGTTTGTATATGATAATAAACCTAAAATCCTTATCTCCAAAAGCAGCTTTCCACGTTAAGAATTTGAGTGACATACCAATCACACCATTGACATGGTAGAAAACCCAAGAAAAAAGAAAAATCCTAGATAACCCTCCTTGAACCTTTATAAAATATTCCTGTTGCTGAAGAAAACCTCATTCCTTTCTCAAAAATTTTCAATTCTTCCTGATCCAGTCCCAAGGATTCCTCTATATGCAGCAACTTGAGGTCCATGATCAGGCTCTTCAAAATTCAAAATAACACCTGCTTTATTCCACTTCTCACAAACACCTCCAACAACATCTAATTTCTTCAAGATTGATGCACTAGGTTCTGCACTGTTTGAGACAATCCCAATACTATTTAAACCAGGCTTCAATCATCCTCCTTTTGACCTAGCATATGACATCAACCTTGAAATGTTAATACGTCCTTGATGGAAACATCATTCCTTTTTATGCTAAACAGCTACGATCATGTAGCGAGGGGGAAGGAGGGCAGGTTGACACATGATTCAGCTGCTCTTTTCCAGCTGGTTTTCTCCTCCCACTCATGACCATAACGTATTCTGCAGTGATATCATACTGACCCTGAACTGTAGAACAACGTGATTATGAGACGTTCAATCCAACCCAACAACACAATGTGGAGATGATCTCAGATCATACCCATAGATGGTTGCCTTAACAAAATCTAATTTTGAATCCAAACATAATTTTGAAGACTTAAAGCCACCATATGAGATCTAGATACAATTAAAATAACAACAACAAAGTCTTAATCTCAAACTAGTCAAGGTTAGCTATAGGAGTCATTTTTTCTTCACTTCTTAGTTTAGGACGATGCCTTGTACAAAGTATAAAAGTTATCAACTCTTTCCTTACTACTTATGTAGATATAATTCCAGAATACACACACACACGCACAAAGGTGACCCAAAAATATAGCCAGCATCGATCCAAAGTTGTAAAACATAACAACATATTAGCTAGCCAATCCTAGGAAATCCAGCTAAACAACTCAAGCCCAGCACTGGACCAGCCTGACCTGGAAGAGACAGAAAATTTAAGTTCTAGAATGATGGTAGAATTGGACGCATGACTTCATTAATCTGTTGCAATTGTAAGATAGAAGAGAGCTCTTTTAGTCCCAC